>CAIGRO010044235.1:0-11943 GCA_903798355.1 Fraxinus baroniana | reverse complement strand
TGTGACACATTTTCCTAGGGATGAAAATACCAAGATCCAATTTTAGTAGAAAAATAAAAGAAATATGAAAAAAAAGAGAGCACCCCATACTATGTACTAGTTCCTTTCCATTCCCTCGACCCTTTGCCGTCATCAGCTACCCACCCATCTTCTATCCTGTCGAGTTGATAAAATTGTTACTCATATAAACAATCACAAAATAAGTGTCACGTGGCAAGGGAGTAGACCCGCAAACAAATTAGGCCGATCCGATATCACGCTCAGCAGAGGCTCGTGGGTCCGACCCCATTTCTAGAGACCAAGCGCAAGAATAGTGCATGTCCGAACCCATGCTACTCCACGAAAAGATTGATGGAACAATACAATGTTTGTCACCCCTACTAGCCTACATTGTCCCATCGCAAGTCAGAAGGCAATATTAGAAGATCTTAGTATTTATGGCATGATTGATTAATTGTTAGACGCGATGTATTAACTAGGCAGATGATGCCACATGTTTTGTTATCTAACGGCCTGTAATCATTGTATCCTACTATAAAAATACACATTTAGCACCATTTGAAGGTAATGCATGTTTATGCACTCAAAGAAAACTTGGGCACTCTCTCTATTTAAAAGCTTACTCCTCAAAGTCGACCCTCTTTTTATCATAAAAATAATCATATTGCAAATCAAGAAACACTTGGAATCTTTCCTTTCTATTGAACCATTTTTTGCAGCCAACAAAAATAACAAATTTATCAAACTTTCGATTGTCAACGGGTCTCATGGTCAAGTCAAGAAAAATAACTAATAAAATGTCATTGCTTTCTTATCAAAACCATATGAGACTGAGTTCATGGTTAATATTTTGTACTACATTTTAGGACAGTTATTAAATGTTTGACCATTTTAAAAGCTAATTGGACTCAAAAAAATAAATGGGGACGTTTTTGCTACTCAGTGAATAGGTTGGGGATTAACTCTGTAATGTTCCCTTAATTATTCACTGCTCTCTCGCGTTCTTGCTGACTTTTGCCAGCTCCACCTTCCTTTCTCCCCTACAAACCTTTTGCTTTCTCGCTCTAAACCACCTCAAATCTTCACCTATCGTTGTATTTTTCAAGAAAGAGAGAATTTGGAGAGATCTCTTAAAGGTTTGTTGATCAAATGACTCTTAATAGTGCTTCTTTAGATCCCATCTATTGAATTTGGATATGGGTTTTTGTGTTCTGGATTTAAAGCGTGTCAGATTTGAGCTCTAGTGGGATGTTTGTGAGACGGGCTTGCTTGATCGTGAATCTTTACCTATTTAATTCAATTGGAGAGTTGATCTGAAATGATATTTATTCTTTTAATAAGTTAATGCTTGTTGATTGTCTGATATTTGATTATTATTTATTTGTTTATTTTTTTTACTTAGCAAGCTTAAGTTACATTTTCATATTAGTTTTTATATATATTTTTGCTTGTTTTCTTGGGATCTGTTAATTTTGAATTGGTACGGTAAAGGAAGGATCTTTAAGGTGAACTTGAGGTTTTTGTGGGTTTGACTAGAATATCAAATTTTGAATTGGGTTCTTATGATCGACCGCAATTAAATTGCTTATTTTAGTTGGTAAGCTTATTGTTAGTAAATGCAACGATTTGAATTGCTGGCATATACCACGAGTATCTTGATTACACAGTTGTTTTGGGAGTTCATAAGTTTCTGAAGTTGAATCCTTGTATTCTACAAGCTGATTGGGGTACTACAGGCTGGAAAATGGTGCAAGCTTAGCTGCAGAGACATTGATATATAGATGAATAATTTCTTTGAAGAGTTGGGTGGTATTATTTGGATCAAGTTTACTCTAGAGATGTCTTGAACTGGAGTAAACCTGCCCATGATATCCAATGTCATTGTCTCGGGTAGTCAAGAATAAATGACTGAGTTGTGCCCATAAGTACACAGCTTTTTATTTATTAGCTTGCTTTGCTCCAAGTTTAACTAAGATTTCTGTGAGTGTTTTCTAGCACATGACAAATTTGTCTGGATTATAATATTGTAGCATAGCACATGAGCATATTCTTAGGGTCCTTTAGTTTTTGTTTCTCAATAATGCTACATGGGAAAAGTCCCACGTACAGTTCATGAGCCGATGTACGAAGGCATTAGCATTTCCATGTAGTGCCTTATTTCGTCTGAAGTAGAAACGGCAAAAATGGTTGCCTGGGCCATTCTGTGGGCTCTGTTCAACCTAGAAATATGTTGGAGGACCACGTAACACTTAGTATAAAGAAGAAGTGACTATTGTTCATAAAATGGCAGTATGGGAACTGTTCATGTAATACTGTTCATGCTTAATCGTTTATTTCAATAACCTTTCTTATTATTTTCTCTCTGCAGTGAATTCTGGAGTAGAAACAGCTATTGGGTGTTGTTGTCTTTCTCTGTAAGTCTTCTGTAGAGGAAACATCATACGATGTCTAGCCCAGCAAAAGCACTGGAGCCTGCATTTCAGGGAGCGGGGCAGAGAATGTATCCTTTCGTATGCTAACAAGACTTGATAAGCTAACTAATTTGCTTAGTATTTCTTGTACAATGAAAAAATAAATAAAAGATAAATATTTATTAATGCAATTCCGTGAGTGCTTTTGCTTTTGACTTTTATTGGCTAGAAGTTTCACTTTTTGGATGATCTTAACACTTCACAGAGGGACTGAAATCTGGAGAATTGAAAACTTCCAACCAGTTCCTTTGCCAAAATCTGATTATGGTAAATTCTACTCTGGAGATTCATACATTTTATTGCAGGTTTGTATGGTTCTTTTTTCTGCTTCTTGCTAGTTCAGAGTTTAAATTTGATGAGATTGAATGGTTAGTAAATTAGTTATCTTTTCTAAAATCAGAGAAGGAAAAAATCAATAAGGCTTTTTAACTTCTTACACACCTATTTATTTCTCCGTAGACAAGTCCTGGCAAGGGAGGTGCTTATCTTTATGACATACACTTCTGGCTTGGAAAGGACACTAGCCAGGCACGATCTCATTCTTCTTTTCATTTTAAGTACTCCCTTTGTATTTATTTCATCAAGTTTATGCCCTTCTTTTTTAAGTTTTATGTGTCTGTGTGTGTGTGTATATATATATTTATTTATTTCTCAGGATGAAGCGGGAACAGCAGCTATCAAAACTATTGAACTCGATGCCATTCTTGGTGGCCGTGCTGTGCAGCATAGAGAATTACAAGGCCATGAATCTGACAAATTCTTGTCATACTTCAAACCGTGTATCATTCCATTGGAAGGTGGTGTGGCATCTGGATTTAAGGAAGCTGAAGAAGAAGAATTTGAAACTCGACTATATATTTGTAGAGGAAAACGTGTTGTAAGATTGAAGCAGGTAAAAGAGAATCCATGTGTCGATGGTATTATATTCAAAGCAATACCTCAAAATCATAGAATGACAATATACTTTGGTTCTTCGTGTTATGCAGGTCCCCTTTTCCCGCTCCTCACTAAATCATGATGATGTTTTTATTCTTGACACTAAAGGCAAGATATATCAGTTTAATGGTGCAAACTCCAACATTCAGGAAAGGGCCAAAGCATTAGAAGTAATTCAGTATTTGAAGGAAAAGTACCATGAGGGGACGTGTGATGTTGCCATTGTTGGTAAGTACAATCCTATGCACTACGGTTGTCATGCTTTTCTGTCCTTTCCATTATGAAACCTGTTTCTATTTTAGACCGCTACTTATTCTATTTGATTTGTCTGTAAATGTTGTTAACTCTCCAGATGACGGGAAATTGCAAGCTGAAACAGACTCTGGTGAATTTTGGCTCCTCTTTGGCGGGTTTGCTCCAATTGGCAAGAAGGTTGCTACTGAAGATGATATTGTTCCAGAGAAGACCCCTCCCAAGCTTTATAGGTTATTATTCTTCCAAGTCTAATCGTATATTATCTTCGAGTTAGATGCTTTATCATTGCAAATATTATAGGTTCATTATACTTATGTAGAAATTGGTAGGTCTATTATAAACGGAAAGCGCTCAAAAGTTTTCTTAGTTTGTTTCGCTGTCATGCTCATTGTTGTTGGTTATACTGAATCAGGAATGATGAGATCATCTGCATCATACTTTTTGCCTTTCAATCTGGTCTTAAGTGAGATTCAAGTGATTGAGTTGAACACCTTTCGTGAATAGTAATAGTAAGATTCAATTTATCGAGTTGAAAGATTGTTCAAGAAAATAAAGTAAAATCAGAGATATTAACTGGTTGCCTTTTCAGTTCAAATTATAATAGTAAAATTAAAGTATTGCACATGTTAATAGCTGGGAGTTTTCTGGCAGTATAAGGAGATATCCGGTTTTCGCCACTCTTTTGTTTCTTCTGCCACTCTCATTCTCTCTCATCTTAGCCACCGAGATGGGGTGGGGTCTTGAAGTTATCAGTTGTTAAGTCAGTACTTCACATCGTTAACAAATGGAATTCTCATGATTCTAATGGAAAGTCTCTGCTCTTGTTCATAAAAAATGTTGAGGAATGTCTCACTAATATTTAAGGACCTTGTTTGTGTAATATTAACTAATTTCCGCCAAGTGGGATATAATTCCACCTTTAATAGTCTCTAGCATACGACTGTATTCGCTTTTCTTTGCTTAATTTTCTTTGCACTCTTGATGACGTTTGTTCAATCTCGTATACAGAGACTTCTTTGTTTTAAGTAGCTGTTTCACTTTTAATTTCTATACACATGCATAAGTTGGTTGATTAAGTATCTGTTTGCATGTGCTTTCTTACTTTTTGATTATGTAGTTGAGCTTCTTCACCGGATCATGTTTCTGGTCAAACTTCTTAATCGGTTATTGAATCGAGGAACTAAATCAACGTTCCTTTTTTGTTTTTCTGCAGTATTATCGATGGTCAAGTAAAAGATGTAGATTGTGAGCTTTCCAAGTCAAGTTTGGAAAACAATAAATGCTATCTGTTGGATTGTGGTGCTGAGGTATTTGTTTGGGTTGGCCGGGTAACACAAGTAGAGGAGAGGAAAGTTGCAATTCAAGCTGCTGAGGTAGATGCTTATTTTTGCATATCCTGAGAATGTCCGCTAAGCTTAAAAAGTTCACTCATAAGTGAACAAGTTCTAAATAAAAAAATTTTAAGGTCAAATTTTGACGTGAACAGAATATTTATTTTTATAATGAGGTAAGAGTTATTTTCAAAAAGAGTAACTTCGTTTACGTACAAGTTATCCACGTATGTTTGGAAAAAAAAGTTGCTTTTTTAAGCTTAGCCAAACATGCTTTATATTGCATATGTAGCTTGGAAGCTCACTGGTATACCGTATTCCCTAGGATTTTGTGGCTAGCCAAAATAGACCAAAGTCAACACATATAATTCGGCTTATTCAAGGTTATGAGACACATTCATTTAAATCCAACTTTGACTCTTGGCCGTTGGGATCAGCACCTTCGGTTGCTGAGGAGGGAAGGGGGAAAGTAGCAGGTATATCTCATTCCCGTCTTCTTAAAAATATGCTTCATATTTTCTGGACATTATTAAGTTCTGAAGCCACTGTGCTTGCTGGTAGCTTTGCTGAAGCAGCAAGGTGTTGGCGTCAAGGGAGCAAGCAAAAGTGCTCCCGTGAATGAGGAGGTGCCCCCATTGCTTGAAGGAGGCGGAAAAATAGAGGTCTCACTGCTAACATGTTACCTGGTTATTCTGGGGTTAGCTCGATTATATTTATTATGTTGAAAAATTTATATTTCAAATATTGTACTTTCCTAGGTTTGGCGTATCAATGGCAGTGCCAAAACTCCAGTTCCCGTTGAAGATATTGGTAAATTTTTCAGTGGAGACTGCTATGTTGTCCTCTATACTTACCATTCTAATGATCGGAAAGAAGATTACTACTTGTGTTGTTGGATTGGAAAAGACAGCATCGAGGTAATATACATTGTCACTACTCATTAGCTGTACATCACAATTTATCTTAAACATGTGCTATGTTGAGGATAAATGACTTGAAACCGAAATAAAGGTTTAGATTAAAGATGTGATCAACATAGTTTTGAAATTTCCTGTTGGATCTAAAGATGAATTATTTTGTATGGATCCTTCTACCAAATTATTATATGTTTTGTGCTTTCTATATGTAACTACTTATATATTGATATCATCCTTAAATGCATTTTGAAATAATGATTATTTTAATTCTACCTTAGTACAAAGAATTGGAGATTCTTTTTATCCTGTAAATGTTTCAATATAATTTTTCCATTCAGCAACGTTATCCTAGTATTCATAAATACACATTTTTATATGTGCCAAAACTATGTTGCTTCTATTAAGCCCTTGTTTGGTTTGGCTAAAAATCAGATTTTTATTTGAACTTGATAAAAGTTCATGAAATGTGTGGTTGAAAAGTTGATAAAAGTTGTGGGTCCCATGTAATGTGTGGTTGAAAATGAGTTTGGGAAAAAAAGAGTTTCCAAAAATTGGGGCCAATCAGGGGCTTAGTCTGAAGTTTGTGGAGTCATTAGCAAGACTAAATTCTGCTCTTTTCAGGAGGACCAGAAGATAGCTGCCCGATTGGCTGCTACAATGTGTAACTCAATGAAAGGGAGACCAGTACAGGTATCATTATGAGCACATTGAACGAAGCTTAATAACTTCACTGTTAAGCGTACAAGTTTGTTTTAGAATACATATTTTTTTACTAGTCAAAGTTCGAAATAAGTTACTGAAGTTTACTTTTAGAAAAAGTTATTTTTTTCTTGTCAGTTAAGAAAAGTAGGTTATCCAAACATATTTAGAGGCACAACATTATTTAAAATAACTCTTATTTTTTAAGCTTAGCTAAACACAAAATGTTTTATAGTGTTAGACAATGCAAGGTACAGGTTTAAGACTGAGTAATGCCTCATGCAGGGTCGGATACTTCAAGGGAAAGAGCCGCCCCAATTCATTGCCATCTTTCAGCCAATGGTCGTCCTTAAGGTGCCCTTTCAGCTGCATGGAATACTAATAAGAAAAAGAAAGAATACTAGGTTAGTCATAGATTGAAAAGACAAGTGAGGTCTTGCTTTAACCATCTTGAATTTTTCATTAGGGTGGCATGAGCTCTGGTTACAAGAATTATATAGCTGACAAAGGTTTGAATGATGAAACTTACACTGCCGATTCTGTTGCACTTGTCCGGATATCTGGAACGTCTGTGCATAACAACAAAGCTGTTCAAGTTGATGCTGTAAGTATATCAACTTAATTGTCACTTGGGTTACTTCAATGTGTGGCTTTCCAACTCCTCAGTCTTTTATGGATTATATGGCATGAGATAACTTCTTTGCCCATTGCAGTAATACTTCAGTATCTAATTTCATTTTGTTTTGTCTTTTTAGGTGGCAACTTCATTGAACTCCTATGAGTGTTTTCTTCTGCAATCTGGATCTTCAATCTTCAGTTGGCATGGTAATCAAAGTACCTTTGAGCAGCAACAGTTAGCCGCCAAAATCGCAGAGTTTCTCAGGGTAGGCACTTTGTAGAAGAATCTATTGTCGTCTTTTGTTCGTTTCTCATTCTCATTATTAGAACTTCAATCCATCTTTGTCTTTCATTCTAAACTAGTATGTGAGCCTGGGGTGTCACCATAAGAAAAAGGATAAGAACCATGAAAAATTTATCAGTTTGATGTTAAGGAGTTGGACCCTTTTACCAATTTTTTTTCTTATCAAAAATTCATATTTAATATTAGATGCAATATGAAGGTAATGATTTGAGTTGTCCCATGATTAGAGATGAAATAGAATCAAATGTCCAACTACCTTCCTCCGAAACGTCTTGTTTGAATGTTTAATGTGGGGGTAAGGTTGTCTTTCCTTTGTTGAAGGATTTACAGAAGGGATGTCTATGGTTACACTGGTGAATATTAAAATGATAACATAAAATTTAACTTCTTTTACTTGTAACTATATCTGCCTGCGTCTTGTATTCCAATTAACAACTTCAATTTTCCAATTCCTTTATAAACACAGCCGGGAGTAACTGTAAAACATGCAAAAGAAGGAACTGAGAGCTCAGCCTTTTGGTTTCCTCTTGGAGGAAAACAAAGTTACACCAGCAAGAAAGTATCTCCTGATATTGTCAGAGATCCCCACTTGTTTGCATTCTCTTTTAATAAAGGTTTGAATCCGTTCTTATGCAGTTATGTTAGTTCCTGTTAAGTAGTTTGTTTGATTATGAGCATGTTTGTCTAAGCTTAAAAGAAGGAAAAGAGTTTGTTGCCAAACATGTTTGGGATATGTTAAAGCAAATAAAGTTGGTTATTTTGAAAGTAACTCTTACCTTAAGCACTTAATTATTTTTAAGTTTAATTAATCAAAAAAATTATTTGAAAACTTGTTTTATACATGATCATTTAAAGATAAGTTAAACATGCTCAATTGAATCTTGAATCATCTTGTATTGTTGGGCATCTTCTAACTTTTTCTCTTGTGGTGCTGCTACTACTGCAATGCGATCTCCAGGAAAGTTTGAGGTGTGTTCTGGGAAAATCATTTATGGAGTTCCAGCATT
The DNA here is from genome assembly GCA_903798355.1 of Fraxinus baroniana. NCBI lineage: Eukaryota > Viridiplantae > Streptophyta > Magnoliopsida > Lamiales > Oleaceae > Fraxinus > Fraxinus baroniana. The sequence continues at coordinate 3,405 of CAIGRO010044235.1, read as the reverse complement.
CCTATTTATACATCATAGACTTGTGTATCCTGAATAATACCTATAATATCAGGTTGAAGAAATTTACAACTTCGCTCAAGATGACCTTTTGACCGAGGACATATTGATACTCGACACACATGCTGAAGTGTTTGTTTGGGTTGGTCAATCAGTAGACCCCAAAGAGAAGCAAAATGCTTTTGAAATTGGGCAGGTACTGCTGAAGGTTCTGTAAGCATTTTAAATTGTGAAAATTGTTTTCGTCTTGTGCTTTTTAACCACACAAGCTTATTGCAGAAATATGTAGACATGGCTGCTTCATTGGAGGGTTTGTCTCCAAATGTTCCACTATACAAAGTCACGGAAGGAAATGAGCCATGCTTCTTCACCACATACTTTTCATGGGATCCTGCAAAAGCTAGTGTATGTCACAGAATTTTCTCTCCTTTCGAGTTTTACCAAAATATTTTATTTTAAATTAGGTTGAATGAGATATTTGTTTAATGTCGTCTTCTGAAGCAATTATTTCCGTTAGTGTGAATTTGAGAGCAACACCATGGTTTATATTTTGCAAAATAGAAGCGCAAAATCAAAAGTAACTTGCAAGTATTTTTAAGATTAACCAAACATAATTGTATTTGGGTAACATGAGTATCTTCTTAGATGAGTTGTACACATACTAGATGAGATCAGCTTGAGCTTGAACCTTCCAAACATAATTGTATTTGGGTAACATGAGTATCTTCTTAGATGAGTTGTACACATACTAGATGAGATCAGCTTGAGCTTGAACCTTCGTTAATCAATTTTTTCTGTAAGATATTATTATGCTCGTCTCATCTTTTTTCTTTTATTATGCATGGTTTATGCTAATGGTGAAAATGTTTTCTTTTCTTTCACTGAGCAGGCACAAGGAAATTCATTCCAGAAGAAGGTTATGCTATTCTTTGGGGCAGGTCACGCTGTGGAGGTAAAATCGAGATTCATTTGTGTAAAGCAACAAACCTCAGTTTTCAATTTTCTTTTAGTTGTCTTATGATGTTGAGCGTCATCTGCAACTTGTCTCAACATTTTTACAACTACAGTTTTTATCAAATATAAAAAGAAGGAAAGGGATAGAAAAAGATCTCTGTGTAAATGTTCTTTAGTAGTTTGATCTCTTTCGTCACCTCCATTCCTTTCTATCCTTCCCAAAGTTTTCCTGCCCGAATATCATTTTGATGAATTAAAATTTGAGTTTTTTGGATTATACTTCAAGAATTTTTATCTTGACCTGCGCTGCATTATGTCCTCGTGCGTGTTCTGGTACGTCTGATATGAAATCTTCTGAAGTATTAATATTATCCACATTTTTTACAAGTGTATGATGTGAAGCTGCAAATATCAGAAATTATATTGAATGCTGATTCTCTCCAAATGTAATTTTTCACCTCGGATTGTTTGGGATTTTGTATAAAACATATATTGACTTCATTTATGCTCTTCAATGACCAGGAGAAGTCCAATGGGTCAAATTCCAGTGGAAAAACTCAAAGAGCTTCAGCTTTAGCTGCTTTAAACTCCGCATTTCATTCATCTCCAGTGCCAAAACCTGTTTCTGCTCCAAGATCAGGAGGAAAAGGCCAAGGGTCACAAAGAGCAGCTGCAGTAGCAGCTTTATCATCTGTTCTCACTGCCGAAAAGAGTGGATCACCCGATGTTTCTCCTGTCCGGCTGAGTACAAGTCCATCAGTAGAAGCCAGCCGTCCTGGTATCAGAATTATACCTTATATGCTGTATCGTTCTCGAAGCATCATTTTGTTTTAAGTTATTTTCAGCATCTCTTTATCTCAGTCGAAGTTTTATATTATTTCGTTGCTAGAGATGAGACTTTTATAGATGCTGTAAGTGTAAAAAACTGCAGTTTCCTGAAATAACATTTCATCTAAATTGTAGTCACAACAAAGATCGAAAATGCTCAAGAGGTTGAAAATTCTAAAGAGTCTTCAGAAGTCAAGGAAACCGAGACAGTCGAGCCTTTTGTTGAGTCTAACGGAAAGGATTCAGAACCAAAGCGAGAAAGGGAACAGGATGAGAATGACTCTGAGAGTAGTCAAACTACATTTCATTATGAGCAGTTGAAGGCTAAATCTGACAATCCTGTCACTGGCATTGATTTTAAACGAAGAGAGGTTCGACATATCATTACTATCAGAAATTTGTGTGTATGTCTATGTCACGATAGTAATGTTGTTTCGGGTTTAATATTGGTCGATTTCCAGGCTTATCTCTCGGATGAAGAATTCCAGGTCGTATTCGGAATTGCAAAAGAAGCATTCTATAAGTTGCCCAAGTGGAAGCAAGACATGCAGAAAAAGAAATTCGATCTCTTCTAGGGTCGAACTCAAAAAACCAAGTGCTTTTCTCGTCTCTTTCTACACTTGCAAGCTGTTTATTGGACGTATATACATCCAGTGTGACCTAATTTTATAGGTCATCGTGCCTGGATTACGAACTTAGAATTTTGTATCAATTTTTGGTTACTATGTCGTGTTTTTGGGTGAAAAGTGGTTTTTTTATTTTTTTTCTATAATGTCTCATCTTCAACTACTGCTGTATGTTTCTTGATCCACAGATTGTAGTTAAAACGACTTCGGGCAGGTTCAAATTCTTTGATTTTGTTGGATATGTTCCTTAGTTTGTGACTATTGAAGTTGCATGTTTTTTTTTTTTGGATCCATCTTTTTTACTTATTTGTTGATTAAAAGGGTGTATATGTATTGCATTTATACTCAGTACTCAATGTTGATGGCTTTGTCTCATCATATGCATTGTGATCTTATTTTTAACATTGTCTTCTGTAAATGTCTATGATACTCTTAATCTGCACGTCAGTGTTACCCGTTAGTTCCTGTTTGGCTCTCATTTTTTTAAAAAAAAATATTATTTTCTCATTTCATTTTTAACCACACCTGACAACTTTTATCGATTTTTTTATCACAGATTTTATTAATTTTTATCAAAATTTATTGAGAAACTGATTTTTTAAACTAAACCAAATTTTAATTTATAGAAAAGCCTTGGCATTTGATACGATAATAATCCATTTTCATTTATGCAAGGTTGTGTCGAGCAGTTATTGTTCGTAAGACCTGTCCGGGATGGAATTCTTGGTGAAGACAATGGAGAATTCAGAACTTGTTTGGTGTGGATAAAAATTAAAATTTTAATAGGTTTTGATAGAGAAAAAAGGATAAAATATGTGGTTGAAAAGTTATGAATTTCATAAAATGTGGTTAAAAATAAATTTGAAGAAAAATAATTCATCGAGGTTGTTTGATGTGGCATCTTGATCGTCGTACATGTGCCGTCACATATGACCTAAGGATATGTACAATGAATCTATCCTTATCGAGAATCTAAAGGTCCGTTTGATAGCCTAGAAAA
>CAIGRO010044234.1:0-11114 GCA_903798355.1 Fraxinus baroniana | reverse complement strand
CTTTTTCCTGCTAAAAAACCATCATTGAAAGTCAGCTCTGAGAATGAAAATCACTTTTCAGATTAATCCATGATCCCAAACCCATATAGTTCTCATATTTTTCTCAGATCAAGTCATGCAATTCATCAACTTTGATGTTACATGTCAAAATAATTAATGCTGTCAACTGCCACTAAAACTCATTCTCTTTAAGCATTTGATGATCTAAGGAAATACGAACCAGGATGACAGGATCCAATACGTATCTCAAGAAGATTGAAACACAAAAGAGGAGAAGAAAAAATTCACATGATTTTTTTATGCACATAATAAATAAATATCTCACAACCACTTCAAACAAGAAAATAGAAACAAGGACAAAAAATGTACTAATGTATCTGGACAAACTGTAGCATTGCAATTTTCCCAACAACTTATAAGTTATATTCTCTTGAGAATTTTTTTAACTTCAAATAAAGATATATATGTCTCTCTGATGCTCCATGACCAATTTATATGGCCATGACAGTTAATAATAGAGTATATAAATTCATGAGAGAATATTTGATCAACCAAAGTGGAAGCCAGTTGGTTTGTAGGAACTGCTATTAAGAGTATGAAGCTTGTTAATTGCAATGACACCAGCTGCCAAGGCAGGTATTGATGCCAGGACAAAAGCCGGTATATTTCCAAACAAAACCATAAGTATTTCTAACAGAATAACAAATGGAATTCAAAGCAAGTAGATCCAAAAAAAGCATGATTAGATATAGGACAACGTTAAAAAGTCTCCAAGAATTCAAGTAGATCAGGTTAGTAAAACATTAAAAGAAATCATGAATACAGTTGAAAAAACAAAATATTGGATTGGTAAACAACTAAACATCACGTGCAATATTATATTTACAGATTTTGATCTCAGTTCCATCTCCTCCTATTGCATCTTCTCTGGTTCATCTATTGCTGATGAAGAAAATGGAGTCAGTTGGTCTTGAGAATATCCATGGACATGGTGGTTTGTAATGTCATAATTTGAGTATTATTTGATTTAAGGAAAAAGTAAATTTATGCTGAGACAGGATATGCAATTTGTGCAGAGTAAGGTGTTATAATAATAAATGCATCATAACCTGTTTAGTACTATGTTAACAACAAGTTTCATTCTGCTCCATACCAAAATTTCTGTAGAAAAATGAGTTTTCCACCAAAACATCAAAAACATATATGAGATCGATGCATGGAAATATACCATAACGGTATGTGGTGCTTCATTTTCATGTATTTTGGGGATATACCATAACGGTACCTGACCAATCATCTTGTGCTTAAGAACCTTATCTTTATGACAATCTTGTTGGCCAAACTTACAAACCATTTGATGCCCACCAATAGTCTTCATGGGTTCAATCAATGAAGCTTTTGTAGACTCCCCAATTTTATAAACAAAAAAGGCAAAACCTTTTGGTTTCCTATTCTTCTTATCAGACCTTAGAACTAACATTTGGGCAATTTAGAGGTAACTTCGACTTTGACAAACTATATAAACAAATAGAGGATGAGAATGCTCCCCATAATCCTATGCTTGAACATTTTGATATGTTAATATTTCAGTTTCACAAAAGAACTACCGATAATCAATGCAAGATAAATTCGCTTCTACCGAAAATAATAATAAAGTAAATAAGAATAACAAAAGATGCAGTCTTTTGGCACTTTCCAATATAACAATGAAGCAAATTGGTCAATAGAAAACTACAAAAAAAGAGAAGATTAATCCAAGAATAACTTCACAGCAACTAATAAGTACATGTACCTTCACAGCACGCCAATGATCCAAATATTTTCTGTGAACATAATCGGATGTGCCTTTGTACTTGCAAGGATCAATAAAATCCCTACCTGATAAAGAACAAAAGTTAAAAAACGGAGAACCATTCTAATTAACATATATCAAAACTAAAGTAAGATTTGGTTTACTACCAATCAACATGTTTGCTTCATACATTGTGAAATTCAATGACAACATTTAAAGAACCTTTTAAACCATGATATTCCAGTTCCTCAAAGTAAGCAGATACTCTTCTAGTTATTCCAGAAAAGAATTGTAGATTTGCAAACCAAATCTCTTGCAATACAATGCTGAAACGGTTAAACAAATTCCAACTTTCCTTATGCAGGAATATAAATTTTACAAATTAGTAACATGGGAAACATTTGAACCCCATACCACTTATGTAACAGTTTCCATGTATAAAAATCTACAAAATCACCATTTTTTTCCTCTTCAAAACTTGTTGAATGATAAAGATAACCTATTGATTGAACCATTTTTTTTTATTGAAACCCATAAAAAAAAAATGCATGTGAAAGGGAAATTTTAATGAATGTGAGGCAAATTGTTTGTAAAATTAACAATGATCTTTGAAACGCTAAATACTCAGAAATTGCCATAAAACTTTATAGGTCCTTCCTCAATCTCACGATACATGGAAAATATCCCCAACAATATCTCAGAGGAAATCTCAAATGGCACATTCCCAACATAAATCTTCCTCAACGCCAAATGAGCAATGGCACATACCTTTTGATATAGAAGAATTGAAATTGATCCTTTACGCATAGGAAAATCCACATTCAACGTGCTGGAAATAAAGGAAAAACGATAGAAAACATAAAGGGAATTGGAACGCTAGTACAATTACAAACAATGGTAAACCCTGCAGTTGCAAAATGAAATTTTCATTGAATTATTAAAAAAAAAAAAAGAAGAAGAAACGATGTGCTCATATATGACATGTTCGGTTCATTCATCGCCAGACCTGTAAAAATGAGGAAAAGTAATGAAGAAAAAAATCCACATCAATAAAAAATAACTCCAAAAAAATTCTCAAATCGACGGAAGAAAATCACACATAGTCGAAAGCCTACCTAAGATCTTCTTGTTCCTTCTAGATCGAGGTAATAAATGGGATACCAACACAAAAAAATTGCGCTCCCTGCTGTCGAGTGAGAGGAAATCAGAACCGAAGAAGGAAATAGAGGCAAAGAAGGGAGAAAATGAAAAGGGAAGATGTGTGAGTGAGAGAAATGTCGAGAGAGAAAAAGGAGATGAGTGAAGAATAGAGGGGTATGGGAGTTTGTGTGTGAAAATGGAGAAAGAAAGGTAAGAGGACAAAAGGAGGACAGTAAATTCAGAAAAAAAAAAAAATCTCCCATGGCTCGGCTCAAACGGCTCTACGTACCAGCTAGGCGAAAACGGCTCGGCTCAAGTGGCCAAATGGCTTAAGAACAGTGACAGCAACTTTCCTCTTTTAATAATGTAGATGAAGTTATTTTATTGAGACAATGTATTACCGAAAATGTACTTAAAAAACGGAGCTCGGTTAATGCTTTTGACTGCAGTCCTCGTTGCACAAAACAAACAGATCGGTCCTCGAGTCCAAATGCGCCTCCGTTCCCGCCAAAATGAACCCATTTCCGTGTTTGTTTCCCGCCGAATCTTAAAGTCCTAGATGCAAAATACAGAAAAATTCCTCTCGCTCCACCTCTCTCTAAATCAATTCACACATACATACTCACACAGTGACTCGGAGGCGAAGAAGCCATGGATCTGAGCGACGAAGTCAGGACCGCGCACAAGCGAACTTTCCTTAAGTTCTTCGAACAAAGTGTAAGACTCAAAAATTCATAATTTCTGTAAATGAAATCTTTATTTTCGTAAAAGCAAGTAAAAACTCGTTAATTGATTTCCAGGAACTAAACACAGAGCTGAAAAAGTCATTTGACAAAATGTTCGCTCAAAATCGCCGCCGGTGTATCATCAATCTCGCTCATTTCTACCACTTCAGAGAAGGCTCCGATCTGGCTCGTAGGTATGTACGCATATACACGTATATGTTTATATGTTTAAAATACATATGTAATCCCACTCATGATTTAATCAAGGATTTCCCGATTTTTAATGATTTAAGTTGTTTTCCTATGTTTTTTTTGTTAAAATTGGTAGGCTTCTGCAGAACCCGAGCGAATATATGCAGCCTCTTTGTGATGCTGTGACTGATTTGGTCCGCAGCATGAATGCCAAGTACCTGAAGGAAGGAGAGCAAATCCTGGTCGGGTTAGAGGGTCCATTTGTTTCGCGGAGGGTAACCCCCAGAGAACTCTTGTCGGGGTTTATTGGTTCCATGGTCTGCGCGGAGGGAATTGTCACTAAATGTACTTTTCGTTTGCACTTGAAAATCTCATGCTCATTTCATTCAATTATATACAAATATGTGCTGTATTTTGTGCTTGATTCTTTCTTTAGGTAACATAGATGGAAATTTCTAAAATTTGTATGTTGGAGTGGGGCAATGGGTTTTAAACTGCTTCATCACCAGTAGGGTTAATTATTATTGCTTCAAGTTGTTTAAAAACTAAAGAAATTTCGATGCCGGTCTTTAACATATTCATCAGGCCCAGGTAGAAAGACACTGATGCATTATGTTTCCCTTAAAGTGAACGATGCACTGTGTTTTCTTTTGTTTCTTGGTTGGAACTTCTAAACTACTGTCAGTGTTAGCCAATGGTGGGTCCATAATATTCTTCATCCTGACAAGGTCGCCAAGTAAAGTTAGTAACATCAGAATATCTTTGATACGGATCAAGAATAATTGATCCAGAATCATTGTCAAACGCTCATAGATTTCAGTTTCCGTGTAAGCCCCAGTTACTCACCTTCTCTGCCTATAATTCTTCGGCATCACTTACGGTTCAGTATCAAGTTCAACAGGAGGTTCTTAGTAATGTTAGGATGAAGGAGGTGAATTGGAGAAAGAATTGTGGTTTTTACTTGTGGCGGTTCATTAAATATATATTTTTGAACTCTGAAAATAATTACTTATTACTTTCTTGTTTCTATAGGTGCTTGTGTTCTAAACTTGCATTGACATGGTGTCTGTTACAGCTTTAGCACTGTAGAATGCCATTATCATTATAATGGCTTTTGCCACATCTTTTCAATGGTCTTAATGTGTACTTTTACTGCAATTGACTAGAAACACTAAATATCAAGTTGCAGGGAAGCAAATTCTTGTAGCTGAGATCAAGCTTTAGAGTAATAGATGCTGTTATGAAGCTGATTAATTAATTATTTTTTCATACTGAAATATGCTGCTATGCAGATGGTTATGTTTTATCTTTTATTGTACACTTTCCAGATCCTTCTCTGATAACAGAGATCTTCTTTCCCTTTTGAATGACTGTACTAGGCATATGAGGTGAAATAGAAGTTGCACTTATTCTAGCTTAATCATTTTTAAAGAGGCAATTTGATGTTGTTTGGACACATCTTATGTGCCTACTTCATGTTCAGGTTCTCTTGTAAGGCCAAAGGTTGTTAAGAGTGTCCACTTCTGCCCCGCCACAGAAAAATTCACACTTCGCGAATACAGAGACATTACATCCAACATGGGCCTGCCAACTGGTTCAGTGTATCCAACACGGGTAACCTCCATGGTTTTGTCTTTTCTTTCCCTCTTCCCCTGTTACATCCTTTCTGATTTCTGACAAAAGGGAATTCTTTATGGCATTAATATGTTCAGGACGAGAATGGCAACTTGTTAGTGACTGAGTTCGGGCTATGTACTTATAAGGACCACCAGACATTATCAATGCAAGAAGTGCCAGAGAATGCTGCTCCTGGTCAACTTCCAAGAACGGTGGATGTCATTATAGAAGATGACTTGGTGGATTCATGTAAACCTGGAGACCGTGTGGCAATTGTTGGAATTTACAAAGCCCTTCCTGGAAAAAGCAAGGGCAGTGTGAATGGAGTATTCAGGTCACTATGTGTATACACAATTGTCTGTACTCATTTATTTCACCATTGTTTTATCAATTATACTTAAAATCTTGATTACCAAATTTGTAGGACTGTCCTCGTAGCCAACAATGTCTCTCTTCTCAACAAAATGGCACAGAACTTGCAGTATTCAAGTGACGACATGAAAAACATTAGAAAGATATCTGAAAGAGATGATGCATTTGATTTGCTTGCTAATTCACTTGCACCTTCTATATATGGGCATCTATGGATAAAGAAAGCAGTGATTCTATTGATGCTTGGAGGAACCGAAAAGAACTTGAAAAATGGAACTCACTTGCGGGGGTAATACTAGCTCTTGAATTGGCTAGAACAAGCACTGTATAATTATATCCCACATTTTTTATGCATAGTAGTAAGAATGTCTTTTCCTGCTTTATTTATTCTCTTGTTTCTACATGCTAGACATATTGCATAAACCTCATATAACTTATTTGGTTAAGTCCTCACAAGTAAATCTTGTTGATTATAGTGATATAAACATGATGATGGTCGGTGATCCTTCTGTTGCCAAATCCCAGTTGCTGAGAGCTATCATGAACATTGCTCCTCTAGCCATCTCAACAACTGGTAGGGGTTCTTCCGGAGTTGGTTTGACAGCTGCAGTCACTTCTGACCAAGAAACAGGTAGGATATTCACAGAAAAATGCAAGCTTTATTTGGTGATTACTTATTAGATCGGTATTCTTGATATTAGGGGAAAGAAGATTGGAAGCTGGAGCTATGGTTCTTGCTGATCGAGGCATTGTTTGTATTGATGAGTTTGACAAAATGAATGATCAAGATCGGGTTGCAATACACGAAGTGATGGAACAACAGACTGTAACAATTGCCAAAGCTGGTATTCACGCATCCTTGAATGCTCGGTGCAGTGTAGTAGCAGCTGCAAATCCAATTTATGGAACTGTAAGTCCCTCAAAGCATATGGGGAAGAAGGAATGTTAACTTGCATCTTATATTTCATTTAATTTGTCTTCTGCTGCTTGTGTACAGTACGACCGTTCGTTAACTCCGACAAAGAACATTGGACTTCCAGACTCTTTGCTTTCTCGTTTTGATTTATTGTTCATTGTTTTGGATCAAATGGATCCTGGGATTGATCGTCAAATTTCTGAACATGTGTTGCGTATGCACCGATTTCGTTCAGTGGTAGATGGAGGTATGCAGCTTTAGTTTTTGATTGAAATTTAGACGTAGTTCTATATTATTTGACATTCCGTAAGCAAAGTGATGTATATTTTAGGCAGCTCAATGTTAGATGGTAATTCAAGATATGAACAAGAAAATGAAGCCGAGACAGGTTCGACCGTCTTTGTCAAGTACAATCGAATGCTACATGGGAGAAAATCTGACAGAGGTCGTAAGCGTGATACCCTCACCATCAATTTTCTTAAGAAGTACATTCATTACGCCAAAAACAGGATTCAGCCTGAGCTTACTGATGAGGTGATGCTTCTTTAAATACCAATCCGCAAAAGGCATAACTACTACACGTTTGTGCAAATTGAGAATAATTTGATCCGTTCTGTGAAATTTAAAATTTTGAAAGCCTGTCCTGCGCTAGTGATGGCATATAGTTAGTGGAACTTCATTCATTCCTTGAGATTCTCAAATCACCTTGATATGGCTCCCCCCGATTTATCCTTTACAAATCATCCTCTCCAGGCTTCAGAGCACATTGCAATTACATATGCAGAGCTAAGAAATGCGAGTTCAAATGCGAAGGTTGGTTTCTACTGGTCATATTAGCTGAAATTTATATTTGGTATTTGAGCAGTTGCTATCATTTTCAAATTAACTTATCTGATCATTTATTAGACTGGAGGAGGAACACTGCCAATTACTGCTAGAACATTAGAAACAATAATACGTCTATCAACTGCCCATGCCAAGCTGAGGCTTAGGAGACAGGTAATGGTTATTTTCGGTTCATTATCCATTTGGAAGTAACAAAGTGGCATCAGGCTTGATTTTGCCTAAAACTGAACAATCAATTTAATAATTTAAACTTGTGTATTGTCTTCATTGGCTAATGAACAAAACAGAAAAGAACTATCCACTAGTTTATTGAAAACTATGTATGTACCTCTAGCATGGTTTTGACGGTTTTCAAGTGTAAACCCTGTTTTGCTGTTGAAAAATAATGTCTCATGAACTGAATTGAGCAGGTTTTGAAGTCTGATGTTGAAGCTGCTCTTCAAGTTCTGAACTTTGCTATATATCATCAAGAGCTAAATGATATGGAGGAGCGAGAGCATGAAAGGCAGAGGGAAATGGAGCGAGAACGTGAAGTAGACCATGACACCACTGACAACAATACAGGTCGTAGTGTTGGTAGAAATGGACCTACCAACGGAGGTTCTACTACTGCAAGAGGGTAAGTGAAATTAATCATCTACTAGGTACAGTTAAATGTGGGAATTTCTTAGCAACATGATTTCTAGTACGGTTTCTGGGAAAGTTATTACAATCAATTAGTATTATCTGAGAGCAAAAAATGTTCTCTCTTTGCTGGTACTATAGATATTTTTAATGAGATTGTGGTCATTGAAATGAATGTAACAAACAGGGACCGATGTATTGTCTGGCGGATGTATGAAAGATCGATTCATCAAACTTCTTGCATATCATCAAGCTAAGTGCTTGTTTGGATTTGATTACAATCATATTATAATTTAAAGGCCAAAGTCAAACTTTATTTTAATTACGCATTTTATAGGATCCACAACTACCGACTCATCCACTGCTCATTTTTATTACATTATAGTTTCATTAACATATAAACAAATCCAAACAAGCACCAAGTACAAGTATCATCTTTGTGCGTGTTTTATTATATGCTTCATTTCTGTTTTCCCTTTTCTTGAATCCTTTTCCCATCCTGTATAAATCTTTTTACTTCCTGTCAAAGAATATAGGAAGTTATATTCAAGGAGGCTGTGTTTGAGATGGTGGGTAGACTACTATTATTATGTATTAGGCTGTTTGCTTGGTTTCTTTGATGATCATTGTTTTGTCAATGTGATTATGTTGATATTACTTCTTTTTATTACTTTGGCAAGTGAAACAGAAGCCATGGATGTGGATGCACCGCCTGCAAGCGAAGTCGACATATCCCCAGAGAGGTTTGTCGCTCGTACACTACAAGGATCATCAAAATTTTTATCTTCAAATCTCGCTAATAGAATGTTATCTTGCTGCCAAGTTGGGGTCTAATGTTTTATGTTAGTTTAATGCTTTCATTTTGCTTGAAGATTGGAAGCATTCAAGGCTGCACTGGGGAGGTATAGGCATGCACAACATATAGAACAAATGTCAATTGCTGACATTGAGGGGGTTGTTAACCGTGGGGAACCTGTGCCTTACGCAGCAGCAGAGATTATGTCCCTTCTGGAGGTAATGTTGAAATTTACGAAGTAACACTTCCATTCATCTTTTTAGATGAGCATTTAAGTCTTAAGAGGTTTGTCAGTAAGAGGCTTCCCTTTGGGAGTTTGAAGTTAAAAGAGTTGTGTGGCTTAGACCACAACTAATAGCAAAATAAAAAATTTCCATCTCTCTACAGATAATGCACGAGAAAGGCAGCTTGATGCTAGTCAAGGATATGAATGCAGTGTACTTTATGTGAAGCCGTCCGATTGAAGCTTTTCTGTTGTTTTGTGATGGTATGCCATTCTTCAATATGTAGCCTAATTTTCTGCTACGAATTTTTCCGGTGGTATGCAATTTTTGACAGTTTTTTTTTTCCCATTGCACGTAACTTAATTTTATTTCTGTCCTCATTTTGCTGACTTTTCTGTACAAACTTATTTAATAGATCATTGAGCATGACCAAGCCTTTTAGCCAAGTCAAACCATATTCATGAATCTTTTAATTCACTTGCATTCCTAATTAATACATTAAAAAATGTTGACATGTAACAGATAAATAGTGATAGATTCGAATATTTTAGTAGTTGAATAGCTTTGGTTGTCAATTATCACATGCTAATGTACGTGTCTTAGTTGTCGAAGCGATTCGGGTCGGTACAGACGGTGATGAAGTGACAGTCGCAATGCTTCAGCACGATGCACATATCTTTTGTACGAAGATCTGTCCAAAATAAAATTTCTAGAATGATTGATCTCTCGTCTTTGGAGCAGGCATCAAATGCCAAGTCGAATTTATTTTGTCAGGAAGCATTAAATATCTACCTACTTATTGAGTGACTGATTGACATCTAGGAAAAGACGCGATCGACAGATGAGGCCATGTGTCTTCCATCTAACGGTCTTTCCTTACTCTTCCTCTATAAATACCCACGATTTGTACCTTTGTAAATTTAATGCAACTCCAACTCCATAACTTAAATTGTTTCCTTCCCACATTATAAGTGATATCCATATTCCAACGGTTCTCGTCATCGGAGTTCCCCATCTTCGTTTATCGCTTTACTGACTTGATCGTCAGAGTGTTCGCGACCGCTTTCATTGTCATCGAAAAAGGTCTCGAGCGCCTAACATTGTGTTATAAGTGTGCAGGGAGGAGCCTACGTGGAGCTGCTTTCTGTTGGCTACGTGTCGGTCCATTTGATGGGGTCAATACAGTTATCATTGAACTATTTATTTATGAAGTTTATTTTATATTTCGTTGGAAGATTAGAGATTTAGGTGCAACTTGTATTAGTCTTCGTATCCGACGGGTTAGCCAAGACAATATCTGTTATTTGGTTTTGTTTAGATTGAATTTTATGAAATATTGGTGTATGATTTCATTTCTTAAATCTTGATTTAAATACATTTTTTATATTCGATTGGATGAATGAGTATTGATTAGTCATTTCTCGATATTTTATTAAAATAATGAAAACTTGGTGTTGATTCGATTATTTATCATGCTTGTTAGTTGTATCTGACCTTCTCGAATGTAACTATAAGACGGAATATTGTACTCTAATAGGGATGGCAGCGGGGGCGGGGCGCATGCCTGTCCCGTTTCCTACCCTTTTTTTTTTATCCAAAAATTTCCAATTAAAATACAAATTCAAATTTTAAAATCCAAAACGAATAATGCTCAAATTAAATACATTAATATTCAAAGCAAGCACTGGAAACAAACAATGTTCAAAATTAAACATTTGCAAGCAGAATTACATTGTAACTAAATTTTATTTCGTTATCCAAAATTTAATATTTTTCCATTTTCATAACTTCATTCATCAGCAAAGCTAGAGATGAAAACGAAAGAAATATTATACTCAACATCATCATAATAACTATGATTAAAATTTAC
>CAIGRO010044229.1:0-10154 GCA_903798355.1 Fraxinus baroniana | reverse complement strand
AGATGTTGGTATAAAAGATTTGATTCCTTCATCATAAGCCTTGGATACAATAGACTCAGTTCAGATCCTTGTGCTTACTACAAGAGATTTGGTCATGGTAGTTTCATTATTCAGCTGTTGTATATTGACATGTTGGTAGTAAGCCCTAACAAAGATCATATTAAAGAGTTGAAGGCACAGTTGGCTAGGTAGTTTGAAATGAAGGATTTGGGACCATTAAACAAGAATCTAGGGATGCAAATTTACCGAGACAAAAATAATAGGAGGATTTGGTTTTCACAAAAGAACTATTTGAAGAAAATCTTGCGGCGCTTCAACATGTAAGATTGTAAGCCAATTTCTACCCCTCTTCCTATCAATTTCAAGTTATCTTCAAGTATGAATCCTAGCAACGAAGCAGAGAGAATGAAAATGTCTTAAGTATCGTACGCATCAACAGTGGGTAGCTGGATCTTGAGATATGTCAAGGGTACCTCAAATGCTGCATTATGTTATGGAGGATCAGACTTTACTATCAGAGGCTATGTTGTTTCAGATTATGCAGGTGATCTTGACAAGAGCAAATCCACCTCAAGTTATATGTTTACTTTTGCTTGAGGAGCTGTAAGTTGGGTTTCAAAATTGCAGTCTATTGTGGCTACTTTACGACTGTGGCAGATTATGTCGTAGCTACACAAATTAGCAAAGAGACAATATGGTTCCAAATGCTACTAGAGGAGCTCGGACACAAACAAGAGAAGATTGCTCTATTTTGTGATAGTCAGCGCTTTACTTCTGACAAAGAATTCAACATTTCATTCAAAGACAAAACACATACGAGTTCAGTATCACTTTGTTTGTGAGAAGGTGGAAGAAAGAAGTGTGGATATACAAAAAAATCCATACAAAAGACAACATAGCATATATGTTAACAAAGCCGATTAATAATAACAAATTTATCTGGTGTCGATCCTCCTTAGGCCTAGTGGATACGCAAGCGGTACGGAGATGGCAAGTGTAGAAAGGATAGAATGATTACATAAGTGACTTTAAGTGGGAGATATGTGGCGGTAAAGCCACTCTTGTGGGTCAAAGCAAGTCGATTTGATAAAGAGATAAAAAAAAATTTTGTTGATCAAAGAAATCAATTGGATAAGAAGCAATTTTGCTTCTCCATTAAGTATTAGAATTGGTTTAAAACGGTGGGTTATTTTATTGTAAAAGACAGTTATATAAAGTTGTTCACAACTTGAATTCACATTGCCAACCAAGAGCCAAACCGCCTCCATATCACCACCTTTCTTCTGAGTTCTTTGCAAAAGTTGTTTTTGGTATTCATAACTTCCAATATTTGGGAGTCGAGTTGAGTGTAAACAACATGGGACCAGCTTTCTTCTTCATAAATGGCCAAGCTGCAGTGGTGATGATATTATAGCTTGAAATTTATGATGGTATCTGGAAATTTTTGTTTTTAAAAAAGCACAAAATTAGATAATTTTGCAGCTTTGTTTTAAAGAACTTTTGACATGGCGTTTCTTCAGTGTTAATTGGATCCACAAAGTTACAACAATGTGAAGAAGCCAAGAACATCCTTACACTGTTTCTGCTTAGGACATTCAATCTTTTACTACGTATATTTTTTCTACTTATTAGAACATTGAATTCTCCTCAATTCATCAACAATTTCTTTCTTTTGGAAAGAAAACATTAACTGTTATATTTAAGTAATTAGAACACATTGTCAATTAAATGCAGTGTTTTTTTGGTCATATGCGGCAAATCTCAAAGTGCATCTTACCTTAACTGCCGGATGATGTAGGATTTGTACTGATAAAATTTTTTATATTATAATGTAAGTTTTCAAGGACATATATATGTTTTTTTAGTAATTCTCTTTGCTTGTTCAACAGTCATAAACCAAGTTTAGCGGCTTTTGTTGGTTGTATGATGCCGATGATGCTTGGCGTCTGCTTTCTATGCCCTTCAATGGATTGCCTATGGCACAAATATCATTATTGCCCAAGCTGCAACGAGAAGGTGAATTTATTTCTCCCCTCTGGTTTGTTATTCACTCTCATCTTCCTTATCATTGACTTGATTACTTTTCATATTAGGTTGCTGATTTTGAAAAGTCTGATCCTTGTCTGGTGATGGATCCTCCACAGTGGGTACAAGAGAGTTTTGCTTTGCCCGCGTGATTTAATGACTTGATCATTGGTTCTATGGCCATATTAAGATTTCATCCTTCCTGTATGTGATCACATCTGTATGATAAAACTAAACGAAAGCAACGAGGACTTTTGATTTTTACGTGAAACTGGAATGCAAGTTAGTGAAAGCATCAAAGAAATTGATGGGGAAAAAAAAAAGAAAGGCATTTTGGAATTATGGAATACATATAATTTTGCGTGCTTGTAAATTTTGCAATATTTCATGGAGTAATTTTGTTTTGTATAAAGTGAGTATTGTATTATGTTTTCTATTTGTTGTGATTCCCTTTCACCTTTGGTATGAGAGTTAAAACTCATATTCTCCAGGTTCTTAAAGATCTAATAGTTGAAAGGAACGAAAACAAAGTGGAAAAATATTTGAAGTTTTTAACTACAGTGATTGAGACATCATTCCTTACCAGATGTTCAACTGGCAACATCCCTCCCTCCCTCGCTGGATTTTTGAATGGGATGTAAAATCTTTTCTTTTGGCCACTTTCCACCCTCGTAAGTTCTTTACGAGATATGCATTGTTATGCAATTGTTTTACGTACTGGGCCAGATGACCAACTGGAAAAATAGGGTCAGAATGCTTGTAGCTAGGGAGAAAAATCGACTGATAACGTGATAGCGGGGTGGGGCAGGTGCCCAGGAATCTGTCCTGGGTTGGACACCGGGCAGGTACAAGGAACATGGTCCCAGTCTTTTTAACCCTTAATTGGAGAAAAAATAATATCTCCTTTCACACCACACTTGGCATGGAACATTATTAGAATCTTAATCTACTTATAAATCTAAACTACCAAAGAGTCTGAAGGTATTACACCGATTGCTTGCTCTAAGTCTCACCCTAATCGAACGTTCAATTTCTCCTCTCTCACACGCTATCTTCCACCCAGCACCAATTCTCTGGACCATTCCTCCATTCCTGCGACCAGGTCCCAAATAGTATGCCCTCAGCCCATCTGCATATATATTTGTTTGGTTTTATGCCCCGTAACTAGGGGTGGCAAACGAGCCGAACCGAGCCGCCTCGGCTTGTTAGAAAACGAGCTGAGCTTCTGCTCGGCTCGTGGCTCGCTTTTTTTAATTTTTAATTTTTTATAACTATCCTTCTAAAAAAAAAACGAGCGGCTCGTAAAAAACGAATCGAGTAGGCTCGGGCGCTCGGCTCTTGCTCGGGCTTGTTTTTTGAGGAGCTCGAGCGGCTCGTGGGTCGCTACAATACGAGCTGAGTCGACGAGCCGCTCGGCCCGATTGCCATCACTACCCGTAACTCTTCCTTAGTCAAGCTTGGGCAGAATAACAGAACAAGTATTAGTATCATAATAAAAATGCCTTCCTCACCATAAATAAGTTTTCTCACGGCAATTGTGAATTCTAGGGAGAATCGATGACTGCATCTTAGTGGCAACACGGGGGAGGGCTTGAAATTATCAAGATTTCTTTATTGTCAAAACAAATTTCTTATTTGAATTTTTCTAAATTTTATGGCGTAACTGTGTATAATGCTCTATTCGCTTTGATATGTTGGCTCGTGGCTTACATTTAATGAGAATTTGTTTAAATTTATCTTGCTCGTTGATTCTCTATTCATTCTTATGTGAAAAAGCTACCCTATTATAGTTTGTGTTCGCGTATTTATAAAAAAAATTAAAAGTAACAATAAATGGGACATGTGGTTCTTGGCCCCACTCTGGTCTATGTTTAGGTTGGGATTGGCTTGTAGCCTAAATTTAAATGTAAATAAAATAAAATAAAAAAGCTGATAGATACTCGTTGAATTGACTTGTTTAGCCGTGAATTTGGTTGAATTGGCCACACATTGATTATTTATCTGCATCTTTATGGAATAAATAAACAAGAAGCAATTCAACCTTGATATATTTGCTTACTATTACAGTTTCTATTATTATATTAATAAAAAAAATAGTTAAATGGTTAAAGTACGGTTTGAACTTTGATTCAACATTGACATTTATCTTTTCGAACTTAAGTAACTTTAACGATAATATTTATATTCTAACATGAAAGTCAACCAAACATCGTGCCCCCTGATTGATCTCTATTTTTCAGAACGAATTTTATACGAAGTGATTTTAGAAAGAACATGCAGTTAAAAAGCAAAGAATAATTTTGAATTTATATATACGAAAATTTTTTATTGAAAGAATATGTAGTTGATACAAATTTTACGGTATGTTTACGTTGTGAATAATCCAACATGGTTAATAATATGTTTTCCTCGAAGTTAGGAGCTCGCACGTTGTTATATACGTCAATAGAAAATGAGAAAAATATGACAATGTTTAACCAAAGAACTAATAAAAGAAAAGAATATTCAAAGGCTAGTGGTCCCGATGGAAATGGGCGAAAATTATCCAAAAAAATATGTCATGAGTGACGACTTTAGACCTCGCAAAAAACCTAACTTATTTTATCGATACTATCTCGTTTTTTTTTTCAATTTCTAGAGAAAATAAATTGAAAAAGTACATATTATTTAATATTTTGGAAGAGTAGACTGATAAAGAATGTGTGGTTGAAAAAGAAGGAAAAATTATTGATGTATTGGAAAATATTATTTTATTGAAAAATATTTGGTCGAAAATGAGTAGAAGAATTAAAATGAAAATTTTAATGTGGGGGACTTATAGTTCCTGTTTGAGTTCTACTATTTTCCAAATTTATTTTTTCAACACTCATTTCTAACTACACATTTTTTCATAAATAATTTTACACGTAAAATCTAAGGGGCTGTTCTTTCCGTGTTTTAGTTTTTAGTTTTGGGTTTTGAATTCATTTTGGATTTTGTATTTTAAGTGTCTATTTTGATATTACTGATAACACGTTTTTTTTTTCATTTTGAAAAATTATTTTCAAAAAAAAAAAATGAAGTTTGAGTTTGATTTTAAAAGAAACAGTCAAAACAACTTTTTTAACGTTTTTCGTTTTCTTTGTAAATTTTAAATTCGTTTTTGGATACTTATTTTTGAAAATAGATAAGTAAACGTGTTTTCAATGTTTTCGAAAACTGAAAACTCAAAATGGTCTAAAAACAACAAAGAAAACATGTCCTAAACTTTTTCTTATTTTTTAACCACATTTTTTTTTCCAGTTTTTTACCATTTCAAAATGCATTTTCTTGGTTAAGTGGAGCCCAATGAGGCACTTAATTAATGAATAGAAATTTGGGTCCACTAATTCCATTATCTATGATTAACTTCACAATTTGACCCCATCCAATCCATCATTCACAATAATTAAGATTACTTTTTGTTTTCAGCTTTTTCTCACACCCCTTTATTGAAGAGAAGAGAAGATACATTACTTGAATGTCATCGATGACCAATTAAGTAATTTACAAGAGTATGATTAATGATTGATAAAATCAATTAATTAATTAATTGTTTTGGTTCGACATCCCAATCTCATCCAAATCAAATCGATTTTAAGTTGTACAGATGCATTACCTTTTTATGAATTAAATTTTGCTTTGTGATGTTCCACTAATTATTAATTAGAAATACGTCCGTTCTTATCTGCTTGGTTGGTTAATCCATCTCATTCCTAAATCTTATCTTAACTTTCGAAATAAATAATTTTTCATGTTAAACTTAGTACTTAGCTAACTTGCAATATTAATAAAATGTTAAATCGACTTTAAATCGATAAATAATACAAGTATTTTAGCATGAAAAATAAACTCTATTTAGCTAAAAATTATGTAATTTTCTTTACATTAATTGAACTAAATTGAGTTATTAATTTAATGGATCATCCATCTTAGATAATTAATTAACAATTTGATTTAGGTGGGCTAAGTACTTATATAGCAATGAAAAAGATGTCACCATGCCACCTTACCAAAAAGGTACGATATTTTTATTTTTTTATTAATCAAATTCATAATCATAGCAGCTTATATATAGATTGCTTCATTCTTCATTATTTAATCTTTATGCATTCCTCCAATCTCTACTTAACTTCACGACGTCCTTTAAATTCTCAGTTTCAGACAACAATTGCATAGGAGAAAACATTAAATTCGTGTTAGAATATTGTGAATGGAAGGGAGGAGTCGAGTGGCGTGCGATTTTTGCGGTGATCAGGTGGCTGTGCTCTACTGCCGGGCGGATTCAGCTAAGCTGTGTTTGTCATGTGACCAGCATGTGCACTCGGCCAACGACCTCTCCAAGAAGCACCTCCGCCAGCAGATCTGTGATAACTGCGGCTCCGAGCCGGTCTCCACCCACTGCGCCACGGATAATCTCGTACTGTGCCAAGATTGTGACTGGGATGCCCATGGAAGCTGTGTAGTGTCTGCCTCCCATGATCGTAGCCCGATTCAGCCCTTCTCCGGCTGCCTGTCGGCCCTTGACCTGGCGGTGGCGTGGGGACTGGAAATTGAAGATAGAAAACTAACTCATCAACTGAGTTCATCGGGTAATCTTGGGTTGGAAACTGGGCTGTTAGAGTCGTGGATTTGTAAGGACGGGGCTGTGCCCAGTTCAATGATGCTGCAGGAGCTTATGGTGCCTAATGAAAATTCTGTATTTTACTCTAATTGTGGGGATGGATTGATCACAAAGAAGAGGATCCCAACCTGCGGGAAGCAGAAGCAGGTGATCTTAAAGCAATTAATAGAATTGTATAAAAGTGGATTGCCTGATGGCTGCGGCGGCAGTGGCGGTGGTCGGGAGGAGGCGGTGCCTGGGACGCCGAGCGGAAGTGAGAGTTGTGGGTGGCATCAGGGGAATGTGAATTGGCAGCAAAATAGAGGCTTTACATCCTTGCTAAAAATGCAGACTACACCTGACGATCCAATGGAGAATTATAGAATGATGGATAGAAACATGTGGAATGCTGGCACATCTGATCATGGCGCGCAGGTTTTGTTCTAAAGAATTACATTAAATTGTTTGGTGAATTGCTAAAATTTGTGTTTTCTTGAATTCATTTGTTAGTGCTTATGAACAAATTTGATCAATTCTTTGAAGCTGAACCTCTTATTTTATGATGAAATGATGTTAATGGATCGAATGATTTGATGAAATGATGATAAGCGTCCCGGCAAAACAGACAGCAAATTAAAGCCTTTTCCAGTAAACTTTGGTAAAATTTTTTAAGGGTCACACTGGTCGTCGTACTTTTTTTAATTAACTTTTTGAGGGGTGCCTATTGCCCAATTTTTCGTAGGATTTTATGATAGTAGTTGATGGATTCATGGCTTAATTCTACTTGGGATTGATTCCCACAAATATATTCGATCCTTCCCCCAAGAAATTGAACTAGCTTCATTCTGTATTTGGATGTACAGACATGGGATTTTAATTTGGTAAAATTGAGGGGGCACGAGGCATCTATCCCTCTTGCAGAATATATTGCAAGTGATATGGAATATATGGTGAAAAATTATGGCCAACTGCTCAAAGATGCAGATCGTTCAATTAAACACGAGGTAAGATTTCTTTTAATGCTAGAAATTCTCTTCATTTTGATTAGTGGATATACACTCTTTTCTCTATGTGAAGACAAAGTTAACTTTATGGTCTAAAGCTTTAATCTGATGGGATAAGAAAGTCCATTTTGGATGGCCAAACAATTAATGAATTTTCATATAACCAAGATATTAATTTATTGTGTCCTTTTCCATTGACTGCCCAGTGCCCATAATTGTTGAATTATTTGTCAACTTGACAACTTCAAGTTTCATTTTTTATTAATTTTTTTCGAAAGAAGTTTCATTTTATATTGGGGAAGTTAATGTGGTGGTCCCCAGCGCCTTTGGGGGTCCTCAACCTTTTGTTTTTTTTCCTTGTGGTACCCTACTTTAAAAGTATGTTGGGTCCCAGTAGACAATTTGTCCATTTGGCCGAAATATAAAAAATCTATCCAACAGGGATCCGAGTGTGCTCCTTGACGAATGGCGTGTTCTCCTCCCTAGTCAAAATAAGTAGGTTAATTCCTTGTGGGCAAAATCGAACCCAAAACCGGGCAAAATCTTGCCCACCTAATTGATTATGACAAAACTGCTCAAAACCCACTGAACTGGACGGTTCAATTGTAAACAGGTGAACTAGTCGAAGTTTGGTTGTTTTCCCAATTTTTTTCTTTTTTCTTTTTTTTTTAATTTAAAAATTCTAACTTTATAAATGAACCCCATAAATTACAATTCAAAGGCCCATAGAAAATTATTGGATGATATGCTCATTTTGTAGATACACTTCTCTCAAATGGTTTCATAAACTTTCAATGTGGGATAATGTCTTTTATAGATTCTCTTCTCTCCAATAGTTTCATAAACTTCCAATATGAGACAGTGACATAACAAAAAAATGTTAAAATGCCCATCAAAATCATTTTCTATGTCTAATTGACTAATTTGATTTTGAATCACAACTAATTAAATTGTAATATTTACCTTCATCCTTTCATTTTTTTTAATTTTCAAATTTAACTTAAATCGCACTTGATTAATAATATATTAATGTTAGATATCATTTTATATAAGTTTAAACTATTTTAATTTATCAAAGTAAACTATTTTAACATATCTCATGAATAATTTTTTAGTGAGGTGCTTAGTCAAAGATATATGCGAGAGTAATTAAAAAGACGAGTTACTTATAAAGCAAACTTAGCCCTTGTTTGGGATACATTAAAATTATATTTTTATTAAATTTTGATAAAAGTTGATGAAATATATGTTTGAAAAGTTGTGAATCCTATAAAATATGTGGTTAAAATATAATTGTCTTGAAATTTTAATCTAGATCAAATGAGGTGTGATTTCCTTCTATGTAATTCAAGGAGTAATTGAAAGCTGGCTACAACATAAATTACATATAATAATTTCCAATTCCAACCAATAAAAGAATTATTTTAACACTATTTCTTTATTAATAAAATTTTGCTTTTGGGCTGGATAGGGTGGGCTATAGCCCACCCCTCCCTCCGCCCTTGGGACCGCCGCTTGATTTTCACCTCAACTAATCGATCATCATGATAATAAAATTATCAAAAATATCGAATGATGTCAATGGTTATTAGGTAACCACTTATTTTCTTCATATTTTCATTCAAATATAAATTTTAATTGGGGTTGACGATTTCACTTCATATTTGGCAAACAAGAAGCTAGCAAAAGCCTTGTTTAATTCAACTTGATGATTCCTTTGATGTGTAAAAATATGTTGTATGCTGACAATCCATTTTGTTTGTGTTTTTTACTCTTTTTACTTTTTAAACCTGAAAACTATAACGTACTACATTAAAAATGTAGAACCAGATAGTTAGTCCGGGGCCTGCAACATCCGAGAGCAATAACTTACCAGCATCATGTTCCGGATATACTAAACCGAAATCCTATGTTGTCTCAAAAAATATCCATTTTATGGACCAGTCTTTTTTGGCGAAAAATGATTGTACCACAGCTGCAATAACTAAGGCTGATATGGAGCTTTTGGCCAAGAACAGAGGGAATGCTATGCAACGTTACAAAGAAAAGAAGAAAACACGAAGGTACGTCTTCCCTTTCATTGGGGTTTTTTTTTTCAATGAATTCGCAGTGTGCCTTTCTGATATGATACATACTGTAAATAGATATGATAAGCACATCCGGTACGAATCAAGAAAAGCAAGAGCTGATACTAGGACGCGAGTAAAGGGTCGATTTGTTAAGGCCAGTGAAGCTTCAAATGTATAATGAGTTGTGAACGGAATGAACATCTATGTTCGAATGTATATATATCTTACATCATTTTATTTGCATAATATTGTGTAGTAACCACGCTTATGCGACTTTTATGCTATCTGATGATTTTATCCTATCAATGGACGGGAAATAATAGTTCTGTTTTCGGGTATTGAAATGATATTAGCCCTTAATGATTTTTTGGGATATGGTTTATCCCGGTTTGGTCACGCCCAATCCAGACTGTAAGATCAATTACCACAAACCGG
>CAIGRO010044228.1:0-13930 GCA_903798355.1 Fraxinus baroniana | reverse complement strand
AAAAAAAAAAAAAGAGGAAGGAAACAGAAATTCTGTCAGACTATTTTTCTATGAAATTGATTTATTTTTTTTTATCTGTCAAACATTTTGCACACCAAAGTGCTTGCCATTTATTTCTATTTGTGGAGTTGGAGTATTACTTTTTGACAGAGAAATGGAAGAAAGAAAATGATAATCCTCCTTTCAGGTTTTACTTTAAAAAAATAAGTTGTTGATAAGTCGATATAATTTGTTTATTTATAAAAGATAAGACTTTTAATTAAAAAAAAAAAAAANTTTGTTTATTTATAAAAGATAAGACTTTTAATTAAAAAAAAAAAAAACTGAAACGAAAATGATCAATTGATATTAATCTGTTTAGGTGAGAAATCCATAGGTTGGATCCACCTTTATTAGATTAGTGACTTTGGGAGGCTTATCAAATTCAAAACAAGCCGTTGTATGTTCAAAGATTGGAACTTGACAGATTCAGCTCCTGATAATGTAAACAAGACGGCTGCTGCATTTATTTTTGCGCTCTCTTTAACTCTTCCTCCTTCAATTGGGTTAGGTTCAGTATAATTTAGCCGATTTCGCTATGTAATTTAGCGAATTTTGCCATGTGTATTCGTAGGGGTGTTCATAATGGACAAATGACACTCTCCTATTGGGGGGCACCTGTGTACATTGCTATGTACACATAGCAAAACCCTAATTTATCCATGCATTTATTTCTCCTTTTTTGGTCTAATCCTTGCCTTTATATTTTCTCGAACAACAAAAAATATTGGCCCACCCAGCTACTAACTAGAAACCAGCTCGACCACAGTCGAAGATTTTTTTATATGTTAGACACAGGTTGGGGATATTGTATTTTTAAGAACAATTTAAGTAACAATTATCGTGATGAATGTCAACATTCTACATGAAGTCATTAACAACCATTATTACATTGTCTTACAAACCTTTCTTGCTATCTACGACATACTTTTCCTGCTAGTTTTTTGTCTACATGAAAGTGGTAAATAAATTAGTAACTTTAGTTTAGAACACCATCTATCATCTAATTAAGGTTTAGGGAAGAAGATTTTCTTTTAAGAATAGAACAACAAAACCATTATTTTTTGCAGAGACAAGCATTCAATCTTACACCTTAAATCCTTGTTCACTACATAGTATTATTGTACAAGATTTGACAGTACAAAACGAGATTTCAACCACTATTTCCCTTTTGGTATTGTCCAGTGTCATCCCTCCCAGTTGCTGCCATGAGTAGTGGAAGCATTCTTTGACATACTCTAAAAAGCTTGTCCATGGCTGCATATGCAATATAGACATCCCTCCATTCACAAGGCTTCACTTATCCTTCTGATTAACCCTTCCAGATGGCTATCAGCCAATTCATCTGCATGTCGGTAATGAAAGAAACAACAAACAAAAACTAACGGCACTATCATACGCAGAAAATAAAATTGCTGATAAAACAAAATCAAACTCAATATTGGCCGAAAAAAGAATGAAATTTCGATTTTTAATTACGCCAACCAATTGAAAGAGGACTAAGGCATCAATAGAAATTCAACATGAAATGAAGTTCTAACATTCAGCTGAAAATAAAGTGTGACTGACTTTTTTTGAGAAAGACGTTCCCATTGTTTAGAGGGACAAAGTGCAGAAGTTTGTGATATTACTCACATCCATAGGTTAAAAATGTTGTCACTGAACTTATAGCGTTGTTTCACTTTGGTTGCAAAAAAACCTTTTTCCCCTAGATTAGGCGTGGAACTTTCAATATGTCATAATCTAAGAAGCATCGATGTAGATACATAATTCGAATACGATACGATGCAGGTACGTCGATACGACTTTTTTTTAAAAAAAGGATACGTGCTATAAAATTCAACATAATTTCATTAATATAAAACAAAATTAAAACAGAATCATAATAATAAAAATAAAATAAAATACTAAAACATTTTATCTTAATCTTTAATTGTCCAAATTTCATTTTCTTCAACATCAGCTTCTTCATTATCACTAATATAATACTCTCCAATTGTGACTCGCTCATCTAATGAAAGATTAACAATCCCAAGCAATCCAACACTTTCAAGAGTATCAAATGAGCCTTCGACAATATCCCACATTTTGAATTCTCCTATTAAATAGAAATATAATTTTCTTGATAAACTAATTGTGTATTTTCAATAAATATTAATAATATTCAATAAGTTATTAAAATAATTGAAAAATACATATCTAATATGTATTGGATATGAATCAAAAATAATTAAAAAAATATGTATTCACTGCGTATCGAAAATTTTAAAAATATAAAAAAATTAAAAAACGTGTATTTGGTACGTATTGAATGGCATCGAAGAGTATCCAAGCTTGAATTACATAATGAGTTTACAAGCATTTAGGCCATAATGAAGTACAGATAGGAGAAAATAGTGAAGCTAATGAATTTAGGGTCCGTTTGATTTGGCTACATTTTCCATGGAAGTACTTCCACTTTTTGACTGTTTGTAAATTCTAGACGTATTGGTAGAAAAAATTATCACTTTAATGGACAATTTTTATAAAAAATGAAGTCAAACGGACACCAAACTTTCAATATTTTCCAGGTAGAAAATTATACCAATCAAACACTATTAATTACAATTCCCAGGAACAAATTCTAGGCAATTCAATTCCCAGTAAAACATTTTCTTTCCACCCATACCTTTGCAATCAAACGGACCCTTACAGTAAAAGTCAAAAGAGAGCACGTGATGCTGATGGATTTACAGTAAAAGTACAGGTTGCTAGAAATATTTTGCTAACTTATCCTACTACTACCTTTTCTCATTTTTGCATTTTATTCACCCACTTAAATCAAACAAATATGAAAATAAAGAGCATGGTAAGAAAAACATTGTGCTGTAGAAGTCCTAACCCAAATCATTCAACGAAGCTTGAAGTCCAGAGACAACGGTGACAGGAAACAACTCTATCCATGCTGTTGCCACTTAATTTTGTTGAAGCTTTCGCGGAAGGAGAACTGTAAAATGATGCAAAATAAGGACTTCAGTCACCAACTGATAATTCAGCAAAATTATATTTCTTTATAGCAACTACCTTCATCCATGCTGCAAAAGCTTCCATGGGGAAATATAACATCAGGATCCATTTCTTGCTGCAAGGGTAAAATTAAAGCCACAGAGCTTTTACTGCAAACAGAATGCATAACATTCAATAGAGTTTCAATTTTCTAAAGAAAATGTTGATTGTGTATAGAACAAACTCAAAGTCATTCTAAGCTTCATTACAAACCAAAAGAAAAGATGAATTACATTCCTGTATAAGTGGAGAAGGGCATAGATGAAATATTATTACAGAAAATGTGTCGTAAACGCGTAATATTCTGTCAGAGCAGTCCCAATTACACTGAACTTTTGAAAAAAAAAAAATTAGCCTCCGTTTAGGAAGAATTTATAAATAGATACGAATGGGTGGTGAATAAGTGGATAGTACTTGCGAATCCATTGAAATGTGTGGTTGAAAATGAAATTTGACCAGATTAAATGATTTATAAACAATTTATAAGTTTGCCAAACAGAGGTTTAGTTTATCACCTGGCCCAGGATGGTATTAATTTTCTAGAGGGTAAGTCGTCATCTTCTTCATCTTCATCATCAGAGCACTGATATGGAGAAATCTCGTATGATTTCTCAGGACAGTTTCGGACAAACATGTCATCACTTTTGCACGAGTTATTCACCACATCCATTGCCTAGGAAAGAATGTAAAATGGAAATGTCAGTATGGAAACTAGAAATAAAACTTTTTTTTAGCATGTTGATATAAGTGGTTTTGACCTAAAAAGGTGCTAGAGTTAAACTTCTTCATTGGGAAACTAACGGTTTTACAGAAGTAGAAAGAAATTGAACAACTAAATCCAATCTTTTAGACATCCCTATAGACTAGACACCACATATCTTTGAAAGCTAATCTTTCTAATTGTTCCACTAATTACGGGCTTCTTTTCAAGGAAAGGCTCAATCAAAGAAGATATGACAGACAACAAGAAATCGAATTAGACATAATTGAAACGTCTTTAACCTTTTTAATTTCACAAGTGCTACTTTCTTCAAAATGAATGGTAGTCTGCTGGACACCATCCATTGAAAGTCCAGTTGGTACAGGTTTAGTCTCTGTTTTTCTCAGAGCAACATCATCTCCAGCTTTTTCCCGGTTTTGTTGCCTTCTGGAATCATTGTTAGAATCCTTATTGCTGTTCACTTGTTCATGCTAGAACATAAGCGAGATAAGTGAGTCATGGCAACAGGAAGCAAAAAGCGATCAGGTTTACTAGTAATATAAAACTTACTTTGAAACGCTGTTTTTCTTTCTCTGCTTTCTCGGCACACATTTTTTCTTCTTGTTCTCTATGCTGCCTTTGCCTAACATCAATTCGCATTCGTTTCTTCTCCTTCTGCTTCCTCTCCTCTTCCTCTCTCAGCCTTTTCTTTGCTAGCATATCAGCATCTTTTGTCTTCCTTTCCTCTTCTCTTTTTTTCTTGTCCAACTCCTTCTGTCTCATATTTTCTTTCTCCATCTTTGCTCGCTCGAGTTTCAGTGCTTCTTTTCTTACCTTGCGTTCATTATCTCTTTTTTCTTCCAAACGTTTTGCAGCCTCTGCAGCTTCTAGAGCCTTCACCTTGATATCTCTCTTTCCTGAAACACAACTCAAAAATGATATAAATGAAATAGATAAATAAACAAAACTCAAAAATATCTGTAATTCTCAACTATACAGAACTGGAAACTTTATCCAACACCGCAAGAGAAGGAAAGGTGTCAAAGAGCAGCCACCATTTATGTAATACCCGAAACCCAAACATGTAATTTGGTTGCATAATATAATAGTTAATCCCTATTATTTAATGCATAAAATGATAAAAATATTTTTCATTAGGTAAGCTATTACGAGCTTTACACTCCTCTTAGAGAAAAAACACAGGCTGAAGAAGAAAGAGAGACACCAGGGAGTCAAAGACATGCTAATACATATACAAAAGGAGGTAATGAATGAAAAGCATAATATAAGACAAAAGTGCATATGTATAAAATGGAGAATACTTCAAAATGAGCAAGGTTCTTAATGTTGAACCACAGAACAAATGCAATTAATAAGTTAACAGCATCAAGTTGTTTAAGAACAAATAAAATTCCTGAAAAGACGAAATAAATATAAAGCACCAAGCAAGGGAAAGAAGAAAAACAACCTGCACATACTGCAGCTGCTTGTTTTTGTTGTACCAGCGGGATAAATGAAGAGACATTTGAAACAATGTTGTTCCTCTTGGAATCCTTCAATAAAAGCTTCTGCTCTTGTCTCACACTGGTTCTGCGTGGTAAATTAGGTTTGTTTACACTTTTTTTAAATGATTCCTTGTCCTTCCTGATGTTATTTGCCCCCAGGGATAAGGTCTGGTTTTCCTTTGCCTCGCTGTTATGTTTTAAGAGACTTTCAGAATTCTCCTTGACCTTATTTCGAGTCCCAGTGAAGCTAGTTTTTGTGTTAAAAAAATCCACACTATCTCTGCTCAGAGACATCTCATCTGCAGAAACCAATGCAGGAGGATTTAGACGTGAATTTGTAGAATCTTTGAGTGGTTCTCTTTGAGCATAATGACTAGAGTCCAACGAATCAATCTCTTCTTGGACTTCATTTGCCTCCTCATTGAGAGTCATATTCTCTTCACTTATACTGAAATCCTCCTCAATTGGGAAGCATGTTAGCTCTGGATTTGAACTCAAACGCTTCTCTGAATTTCCAGAGTGTGCCGACAATCTTTCCCATAGCTTCCCAACAGGAGATGCATAATGATTTCCTGAATGCCAACCAAATCGTGCACCAGAATATGGTAGACAATCAGAATAGGGCATCCCTCTAGATCCATTTAAAGCACTGTCAGCAAATCCAAGCTGTTCATCAACATTTATATTCAAATGTGAATTGCCCAACCGCTCAAGAAAACCATTTGGTACAGATTGAAATAAATCTTGGGTTCCCTGAAACTTGAAACAAGATGAGAAATGGGATAAAGGTGTAACTGTGCTAGCAGATTTGCAAATCTGTGCCAGAACACTGGCACGTTCAATCGCAGTCCTAGAAAGGTTCAGTTTGTCAAAGTCAATTCCATCACCAGCAATACCATTATCTTCTCGTGCATCTACAGTGAATCCCTCCAACACAGGCATAATTTGATCGACATCAACAAAGTTCAGATCTTTATCATTATGAGAAGGAACTGAGCTTTGTGTAAGTAGCCTGTCCTCACCCCGATGGGATTTTCCTTCAGGAAGGGTTTTCTCAAAACAAGCCAAATTTGTAGAATTTGGCAGATCAAAATTGCTATAAAGAGGTAACAAGTGTTGGCTACTTTGTTCATCACGGGGTTTTGTTACATCTAAAAAGTTGCTACCCGGAAATGGAGTTCTCATTTCCTTAGCCAAGCATCCTCTTGTGTCTCCAGCATCAGCTTCTGTTGAACTCAAGACAAGGGATGCCCCTAACTGTTTGTGATTGATAGGAAAGGAGGACTGTTTATTCTCCTCTTCGAAACAAAATTTGCCCTGCATAGACATTGACATGAATGGAGCTCCTGCATCAGAAAAGCTAAAAGAACAACCTGTGAAAACAGGATATTCAAGGAAGATTTGTTTCTACATTCTAGAGACATCAGATCTCCTATTAACAAAGTTGACTTTCACTTACATGAAAGAAGATGGGAAAGGAGGAACCCTAGACGACATTTCACAGTTTCATCTCCACATAAAAAAAAAAAAAAAAAAAAAAACCACTAAGTCCAAACATGCATAATCTACAACCTCACAAAATGCAAATCGGCCAATCAACTAATTAATCAAACAGGCAGCTTGCAGCTGAGGATGTTTAGTTAAATTAATGATTTACTATTCGGGTCACTTTCCCTATTTCCCCATCTTTGTGTAAATTAGGAGGTAATACTAAGCTATTTATTTACTTCCATCAAAGTTCTACACAGCTGAAGACAATATAACTGCTAATTAAAGTGCCATCATATTCCAGGTATAATTACGGTTACAAGTTACACTCTCTGTAACATATGCAATTTGATTTCATTTATTTGTCCAGACACTGAATAAATATTTCAGATGGTTCAATGTCATAGACGAGAAAGGATACAAAGCCCCTGTTTGGTCTAGCTAAAAATTAGATTTTTAGAAAATTATGATAGAAGTTGATAAAATGTATGGTCAAAAATTGATAAAAGTTGTGGTCCTATAAAACGTGTGGTTGAGTTTTAGAAAAAAGGGGCCATAGGCAAAATAATTATTTAAAAAATGTATTCTTGCTTTGCTCCCAGACATGTCAAGAAACATACCTAAGGAAAGCATTCCCTTCCAGTCGAATATGACAATACGTGACACAGACAATCAGGCTTAATCCCTTGCCCAGATGCAGAATATCTATCTTAATAGATAATAAAAATTCTGGAATAATAAGAATAATGATAGAATATATACCTTGACATTTTGAGAATCGGGTGTTGACTCAATGACTCCCATCAAACTCCCATCTTCCTTGAATGCATCCACCAAGACAGCATTGCCTTTGGTTTCAGTGTTCTTCAAACATGAAGTTGTAGGGTCCAGTTGACTGCGATAACGATTTCGCACCCTAAAACTTGGGGAAGTGGTAAAACTATTAGTTTGCTTATCTTCAATCTTTCTCCTCTTAATCTGTGGCCATGAGTGCTCTTCGGCAGGCCTGTATCTTCTTTCAGGTGGTGAGTGCTTCTTAGTGATTTGAGGATCACTTGCACTTGAAATACTGAGAATTTCATTTCCATGATGCAAAGACCCAACTGAATTACTTGATAATAAGCCATTTTCTCCTTCAGGCGGACTCCTATCCAAGTCTCTCTTGTCACTAGACAAATTGTGTTCATGTTTAATAGAAACTTCGCCATCCAGGCATGAGAAAATTTGCGTCTCCCGAGGAGGAAGTTGCCCCTTTTCATCAAGGACGATGCAGGTTGAATCTGCCATTCCATCATTCTCTCCTTGAGGTGGACTCCTGTCCAAGTCTCTCCTGTCACAAGACATATTGTGCACGTGATCACTAGAAACTTTATCATCCAGGAATGGGGAAATTTGAGTCTCCTGAAGAGGAAGTTGCTTTCCTTCATCAATGATAATGCGAGTTGAATATGCAGTTCCAACATTCTCAATCAAGCAATCTTTGGACTCTCCACTTGCCTGGTTGGTTGAATTTGATGAAAAAGATGGCCGAACATTTTGGCTTTTAGAGGCATAGTATCCAGATGCACCCTTATCCTTGCCTTCATTATTATATGCACCCTGTCAAACCAATTGGAGAGTTCAACACTGAAGTAATCAAGAATTTATTAAAAAGGAAACAAGGCATTAAATGGTCGGCACAAGTAGAGAGGAATGCTATCAACGTACAATCCGTCATGCTTGTTAATAATTTTCCGCGTGCATATTTATGTAGAATAATTTTACTTTCCCCTAAGTTTTGAGCTAAATGTGAATTTGCTCTGGGAGGTAATAGGCACATCCACACATGTATAACTTTTAATTAAAAAATTAATCACTACAAGTACCCTGACCTATGTATTCCCTGAAATTTCAATCAAGCCATCCTCACAAACATGCAGAAGACAGATTAGCCAACAACCAAAATAGATAGATCCTATTTCCAAATAGATCATGGGCTGCTAGAAAACATCCCAGTAAATTTCCACAACATACGTACCACCTATATCTAATCATCAGCTGAATGATTCCAAGTTTCGTACTAAATAAGCAAGTTTACTCTACATTTTTTACAAATGTCAGGGAGTCAACATGTGGGAGTAAATCAAAGACCAAATGAAAACAAAAACACTCTGTACAGCTCGGCCTCTTGGGATATTATAGAGGCCTTGTATTAAAAGTCTTTCTGAAAGTTTGTATAACAGCAGTTAACCATATTGATCAAGCTTTCATCCAAACAAATTTCAAGAAAGATAAATAAGTGCTGCACAGCAGTTGGAATTCTTTTCAGTGCAAAGAAATATTGGACAATAAACCCCTGTTTGATACACATTAAAATTTTCATTTTCATTCTTCTACTCATTTTCAATTACACATTATTCAATAAAATAATATTTTTCATCACATCAATAACTTTTCTTTCTTTTTCAACCACACATTCTACATCGATTTACTATTTCAAAATATATTCTTCCAAAATAATGTGACTGAAACACGCCCTAAGTAACCAAAAAATCCATCTACAAATAGTCTAGCTAACTTGCTCAATCCAACTTAAATGTGTATGACTACAAGATGCATCATGCCGACAGGTAAAAAACACACATGCATGGACTATAAAGGATAAGAACTAACTTAAGCGAAAGAGAAGCTTAAAACTTACATCTTCAACGTGAATATCCGATGAGGATTCGTGTCCTTGATTCAAATGAAGTTCCACTTGATAGATCTCTATATCATGTAACGCATTTGATAAGAAAACATTTGCCTTCTGTAACATTCGAGAGTTTTCAATTGGCACCGCAGCCCCAGGGACATTTTCTAAACTCATTAACATAGGATGCTCACTCATTGCCGATCTATCTTTCTCCATCTGTATCTCGAATTGCTCATTGACTTCAGATTCAAAAGAACCCCCCCTCCAATCTTCCTTTCCTTTGCTTGAGACCTCTGACGTTTCTAATGACTTCTTAGGAGAATTTAATTGATTGATATTACAAGAAAATTCTTTATCTAGTGATAGTTCATTCTCCGACGAAGAACGACGCATATTTTCTAGTGAGTTGTCAAGTTTTATCTTTCTGGATATAGAAGTGGAGGTTTCATTCAAGTTATGTTCTTCCATGTCATCAAAATCGAGTTGCTTTGGTTTCACAACCATAAAACAATCAGAGGGAGCCCGTGCAGCGAGACACTCCAACTCTCTTCTTCGCTTAGCGTCAATAGGACTGGAATTTACAGACTGTTCTCCTACAAAATCCCGTGAAACAAAGTCATTAGCCACGAGAACTTCAGCATTTCCCTGCAAGGTAACAATATCATGGGTTTCCCCACAAGGCATGACTATTTGACCGCTAGAAGCATTATGATGTTTGTAGTCTGTGTCCCCCCGGCTGAAACTATTATAACTATTGACAGGCTCTGTTATGCCTTTGTCACCCGACCTAATTTCAGTCATAGACCCTCTACCAACCAACCCAACAGAAGGTTTGACAAACCCCAAAATCTCTTTTGAAACATTAAGATGTTCCATTGATGAACCAACTGATAGAGCAAGCATTCTGCAGTCGGCCTTGACAGAGTGAGGAGGTAAATCCTGATCCGCACCTATACCAGGATTCTGTTGGCCAGATCTGCTGAATCTTGTAATCCTACAGCAGGAAAGATTAGCACCCTTTTCCTTGTGCCTTCGGCCATCTTCTAACATTGATTCTCGGGCCCTGCAACTTCCAGTGGGGCCATCAGAAGAACTAATAGCTGCAACTGACCCATTAACATAGTCCATTTGTAACTTAACCATAGGATTTACTACGGTACCATCTTTCTTATGAGTATCATCAGAAGAGAAATTTGTTGTTGAAATATCATTACCACAACTTTGATGTCTACCATATCTACTAGACCCAGCATGAGCACCGGTATTAGAATCAATGTGTTTTTCCTTGTTTTGACAATCTCTTTCATCAAGTTCCATTTCTCCACAACTTTTACAACTGCTAGCAAATGGCTCGGCCAATTTTGAAAACTCGTTAACACGGTCATCCTGCACATAAACACGTATAGACCTTGATCTTGTTTTACTTTCTATGGCATCATCAAAGGAACTGCCTGCTTCAGCATCAGCAGTAGAATCACTGACAAAAGTAGTGACTTCATGAGAACCCCTAGACCTAGTAGTTCTATCTGTGTAAATATTCATCCCCTTTTCCTTGCTGTGACAATTAGCTTGATCCAAATTCCAGTCCCCACAACTTTGACGACTGATATTGCAGGGTTCAGCCAATTTCGGAGGCTCCCTGATGTGGTCATTCTGCTTGGAAGCAGAAATAGATAATCTAATGCTGCTAGGAGGAACATCACTGTCATTCTCATGACTTAAGCAACTCTTAGCTCGTGCCTTCGCACTGCTACGATACTCAAGAGCCTTTTGTCTAGACTTTGACCTCTGAAATCTAGCTAGCGATTGATCTGGTGCATTATAAACATTTAAGATCCTTTCATCTGTCTCGTCCACAGGCGAAGAACAGGTAACATCTAGCTCACAAAGCCCATTAGGGGCACACTGAGCACGATTCTCATTGCTGAAAGCTGCAACCATTGTCGCATCTTGTGCCTTGAAACCTTTTTCCGTGAGAAGTCCATCAGAAATCTCTCCATGATTTTCTGTGACTGGGTTATTGTAGAGGGAGAAACGATCAGTAGAGAAACCAGCTGTAGTTCGGGGATGTGGAAGTAGAAGTTCAGAAATCAGCTCGTCTTTGTTCAGCCCTGCAATAGTGGAAATATTAAGACAGTTATATATTGCTGATACATACAGATTATGCAAAGTACTCGTATAAATTCTCAATACACAGCAAACTTGTTAATGAGAACAAACAAAAAGCAAAACCACAGTGTTTGTATCGCAAGGATAATATAATAAAAGCCTGCTCTAACTCTACAAAATTTGAGGGCAAAACTATTTAGTTTGTTTAAAAATAGTAAGCAATTAATGGTCAAGAATTAATATCTCCAGAATGTCATGTTGTTTGCAAGCAAGTGGGTAGGAGTTGGATGTTATGCGGCAGCATCTTTTATCCGAAGTACTAATCAACTTTCCACTGTTGTGTTGCTCCTATAGTCATACCTTGCACTTAAAGGGCATAAACGGCAAGGTAATTGTCATTTCCCAAAATAATACAGGTTTATACAACATCGCTATAATTTAAAATTAAAAAAAAAATTTATAACCACAACGCTTTCTTGGGCTTGATTTGACACATGGTAGGTTCTTTCAACTTCTAAACCATAAAATGACTCAAATAATTTATATATATAAAAAAAAAAAAGAAATTGAAATTACAAAATCCCCAAATTTAGTAAAATTTAAGGTGAATGAAGTAAATCCTAGGGCTAACAAATATGAAATTAATTTGGGGACACCTTTGGGATCTGACAATTGGGTAGGGTTCCAAAGCCAAGAAGGGGGGGTAATCCCATCAATGAGCAGTTTAGAAGCAAGGTGCTGGTTATACAATTCCGTTCGCTGCTTGACTTGCTCGATAATCCCATTTTTCCGCTCGAAGATCTGCACAAACAGCTTCTCCACCGTCGTCATTTCTTCTTCTCCACACTGCCCTATACCACATACAATAATCCATACACCGTCGTCATTTCTTCTTCGTCACACCGCCCTAAATCTGATTATTACTGTTATTAAAGTTCTAGAGAAACAAAATAGAGAGAGAAAGTGCATACGTGCGAGTGTGTGTTTGTGTGTGAGTGAGTGACCGTTGGGTGAATGGTGATGAGCGCGGTGGGGATTTCAAATTTCTTAGAAAAAAGACATGATTGGTGGAGAAATAAATTGAGAGTATAACATTACAGGCTGAATTGTGGACCCGGAAATGTGAGTCGGGCCGGATGTCGGCCCGCTACTTCTTAGACTAATTTTCAAGTCTGGATTGGGCCCTATCTGCCAATAATTGGGCTCCATTTCCATATATGGTCCATAATGATTTTTGTCTACTTTCTTTCGTGTGTGTGTGTTTTGCTAAGCTTAAAAGGTTTGGGTTAGTGAGCAATAAAATAGAGAACATAAGTCAGGTATTAGGTATTACACATTTCAAAATTAAGGAAAGAGGTTTTAAATTTCAAAAATAAGGTTTTTATTAAAATTTTTTATGATTTAATTAATTAGTTATATATTTAATTAATTAAATATATTAAGGTCGCGGATATATGCAATTTGGTCACAATTCAACAATTTTATATATCACGATTTGTTCATCGATCACAAATTAAAAATTTAAAAGTCAAAATTTATTCATCAATCACAAATCCCAAAATTTATAAGTTACACAACTTATTTTATGATCAAAAACATCAAATTAATTAATCACAAATTATGTTTAGGTCACAATTTATCAAGTTATTGATCACAAATTAATAATTTTTAGGTCTTATATTATTTATTGGTCACATATTAACCAAGTTAATGGTCACAAACTGGTCAAATAATACGTGACCACCACCACCCACCAACTTGTGACCACTACTTCATCATTTCCTCTAGCAACACCACTGCCATCGTAGCCGCCAAAACCACCACCGCCTCTCAATGCAACACCACCTCAAACAAATCAACACATCGCAGCAAAAAAAAAAAAAAAAAAATACACACACACACACAAAATTTATGAGATTCGTCGTAATGTGAGACTATATAATTGTTCGATATTGCATGATTCATTATGATGAAAAGAAGTTTGCAATAAAAATTTCACACCCTATTTTTGTAACCACTTTTTTCTCTCTTGATGATATATGATTAAACCGTAATGCTAGCTCTTTTTCTATATTGACTACATATAACTGCAATAAGAATATGTTTGAGGCTCATTATTTAGCCATAAAAATAAAAATATGACTATTTGTCATCAAATTCAGCCCCTTTTTGACTTATTCTCTCCAAGGTGGGGCCCAACTACCTATGCGACGGTCATTTTTTTCATTTTCATGTGGTAGAAATGTGCTCCAAACATGGGCTAAATAGGTTTCACGAGTTAACATTTCCCGTCTCCTTAAATTCATGTAAAGGAGCATGCAATTGTCTGTTTCACTTAACAATTTGAAGGTGAAGAAAAATCTCTTTAAC
>CAIGRO010044222.1:0-14268 GCA_903798355.1 Fraxinus baroniana | reverse complement strand
TTTTTTTTTTGAATAATAAATAGTTTGATACAACTACTAATTATTATTTCCATTTGACTGTTTTTCATTGTTCTGTTCTAGACTTCTAGTGATAAATACTGTATGGTTTTCGACCTGTTGGATTGTTTTTTTACTGGTATTTGAAGCCTTCTTTTAACATTTATTTATTTTAATCAGGGTAAAATTCGGTTAGAAGGGTAATTTAGTAACGTACAAGATGTCTTCACCATATGCTGTTCTTGGCAATAGGCCAATTGATCAATGGAAGGTCACTGAGCTAAAGGAGGAACTGAAGAGGCGTAAATTGACAGTCAAAGGGTTGAAGGAAGATTTGGTAAAGCGGTTGGACGAAGCTATTCGCAATGAAACTGACAGTTCCAAGGGAAATACTGATAGCGATTTTGACATTGCTGTCCAGCCTGAGTTGGAGTCTGAACAAGCTATGACTGAACCATTTGTTTCTGAAACTGCTAAGGATCATAAGGACGCTGGAAACAACTTTATTGAGAAGGTAGATGGCGGCATGTGTGAGATTGAGGTTGATGATATCAAAGGAACACTGGATAAAGGAAAAGTAGTAGAAGAGGAAATAATCCATGGAAGTGATTATGTTGGGGTGGAAAGGGAGCAGGTTACTACTTCGGAAACCAGTTTCATGGCTGAGAGGCTCAAGTCCGAGACAGCATGTAATGTGCAACCCTTAAACAGCAATGAGACAAAGAACGAGAATGGAGATTCAACTGCACAGATGGATGATGATGACCCGAAGTCTTCTCAGCAGGATGCGAAGCTGACCCTGTCTGATTCAAATAGTCAGGTGTCTGAGGTTAGTGAAAGTGGTGTGTCTGTGATACCTTTGGGTGGGTCAAATGCTCAAAATTGTGAAATCCCGACTGAATCCAGGAAGTCAGAGATGCAGCTTGAAAATGATGGCTCGAAGTCGCTTCACATGGATGCAAAGCTCAACTTGACTGATATAAACTATCAGGTATCTGAGGTCAACTCTGAGTTAAGGGTTCAAGTAATTTCTGATTCTGTTTCTACTGAATCTGTCTCCCTTACTGAGAAAAATGAATTAAAGGTTGATGTAGTTGCTGATGATGTCAAATTCATAGAACGTAAGCCTGAAATGGTGCAGTCGCTAGCCAGCAACGTTTTCCCTGATGGTGGTGAATCCTATCCCATAGATGTTGAAGAGTCACGTGATGCCAAGGTATCTGTGGAAGAGGCAGGTGGCAGCAATGTTGAAAATGTAGATACTCTCATGAAAGATAATGCTGGAAAAGTGGGTTCAAGTGAACAGTTAAGTTTAGACCAAACATCTGTTGATGATTCCATGGAAGAGGATGTATTAGAGAGTAAACAGATGGATTCTAAATCTAATTGTGATAAAATGAGAGAGAGAGATGATAAAACTGAAATGCCAACTATGAAAGAGGAGGATATACAGGAGAGTGAACTGATGGATTCTAAGTCTAACTTCGATGAAATGAGAGAGAGAGGTGAGAAAACTGACATGCCTGTTGTGAACGAGGAAGATTGTGTTGATGTTGTTGGTGATGATAATGTAGCTGAGCCTTTAGATAATAATGTTGGAAGCAAGAATGAATCTGCTCCTACATCTGTTAAAAGAAAATCTATTGGTAAGCTTCATTACACTGCGATTGTTTTCTACTTCATTGCTTACGATGTTCTCATTTGCTTAGAATATCATTAGGCTCATACAAATGATGAATTTATGATGAATTTATAATCTCTACAAGATGTCCTTCCTTTCAGTTGCTTCTAATTTTTTTCAGAAACTGTAGGAGCTGGGATGAAAGATTTGTATGTCAATATATGTTTTTATTATGTGGGAGGTGAAAATGACGTGTGATATGTGAAACATAAGCTGATAAATAGTATAGCAATATATGGCTTTTATGTTCTGGAGAGCTATTAACTCTGTAATTCTTATCATTGAGGAAGTAACTGTCCCCCCTTTATGTTCCTCCACTCTTCAAGTATCATCAAACTTTTAATGTTTCCCTAAACTAAAGAGTTCCTTCAAGTTTAGACATTTAATATAATTGAGTGACTGGATTTAGGAGTTATGCTTGGT
The DNA here is from genome assembly GCA_903798355.1 of Fraxinus baroniana. Taxonomy (NCBI): domain Eukaryota; kingdom Viridiplantae; phylum Streptophyta; class Magnoliopsida; order Lamiales; family Oleaceae; genus Fraxinus; species Fraxinus baroniana. The sequence goes on along the minus strand of CAIGRO010044222.1, from coordinate 12,167 downwards.
TGAGTTGTGGTGCAAATGGCTGTTTTTATGTAACATGTACGTTTTTCTTAATTTCATTACAAAAATTGAACTTCGATTGGATGCGGGCATCAACTCCGGCCGCTGAGATGTCTAGTGGATTCATGGGTCTTGACGAATGGCTGGCCAACTTTTACGTTAGAAGAGCTCTTCCTTGTAACTACATTTCTCTATATTAAGGGTGGGTTTGAGCCTTATTTTTTGGGTTAATAGATTTTGGAATAGTGATGTTTTTGAGAATATGATTAAAAAGTAGGAAATTTTTTTGACTTACATGTAACATTATTTTATTTGGAGAATGTGGAGTTAAAAATGAGTTAGTGGAAAAATGATTTTTTTAAAGAATGATGCTCAAACGGGCTAAATAATTTAATAATATGAAAAAACACCATGCAAAAATTGTCTGGTTGACCACACAAGTCATGCTGTTGCATAGGATTAGGCACTTTGTTCCAAAATGTTATCTCTTTGCTTGAACGCTGTTATAGAATATTTCCTTTTAACTATTGATGGCTTGAAAACTCCAGTTGAGCAGTAATAGTGCGATTTCTGCAGCTTTTATGGCTGCACCTGCTGTATGAAAATTATTTAATGAGATCACCTTACAGATCAGGGAGCAGTTGGAAACAATGACGTTGTAAAGAGGCAGCGAAGGTGGAACTCAGAAGCCCTCAAGGTTCCTGAACCGCAAAGTGGTAATATAGTGGGTTCTATCACACCTAAGGATCCATTTAAGCCTGCTTTCAAGCGTAGCTTCTCTAGATCTGACTCTACAGTCAGTGAAGAAACGCCAAAGGAGCGTGTGGGTAAGTTATCATGTTTCTTCTTGTATCTTGTTTTTGATAGCATCACTTTATTCTCTGAAAAGAATTAATATGTTGTTTTTGGCAGTTCCACCATCAGCAAAGCCTCAGACTACTGCTCTCAGAATTGATAATTTTCTGCGCCCTTTTACTTTGAAAGCAGTTAAAGAACTCCTTGGAAAAAGGGGCACAATCACCAGTTTCTGGATGGACCACATCAAAACCCATTGTTATGTTTCTGTATGTTTGATCTCTCTCTTCTCCCAGGACTCTGTTTCTATTCTTCTTTTTTTTTTTGGAGTCTTAAGTTGATATTTAATGGTGCACTAGGTTGAGAAATTGTACATGACCATTTTACTGGTTTAAATATGAAGATTTATCAATTTAGGCACTTGTTTCTGAGCTAGTGTTCATTCATCCATACATATATACATCAGATGACATGTTGCTTTGTGTATGCAGTATTCTTCTGTTTAATGGTGCACTAGGTTGAGAAATTATGCATGACGATTTTACTGGTTTAAGTATGAAGATTTATCTATTTAGGGACTTGTTTCTGAGCTGGCGTTCATTCATCCACAGATCTATGGATCTCATAACTAGCATTTGCTTTGTGTATGCAGTATTCTTCTGTTGAAGAAGCTGTAGAAACTCGTAATGCAGTGTACAATCTCCAGTGGCCTTCAAATGGGGGACGCTTGTTGGTAGCCGAGTTTGTCGACCCTCAAGAAGTTAAAACACGGGTAGAGGCGCCTCCCCTTTCTCCTGCAACTCCTTTAGGCAGTGCTTCTAACTTCTCTCCTGCGCAACCCACTGTGCAACTCCCCCAGCCTTCTCCACGCCAACTGGTTCAGAGGCAGCATCTTCCTCCACCTCCTTTACTTCCTCCTCCACCGCCGTTGGCTAACCCACTCCCTGCCAGGGAACGCCCACAACTAGAAAGGGAACCCCTGCAAAGGGAACAGCCACTTCCTGCAAGGGAACGACTTAATCTTCCACCACCACCTCCACTTGCCGAGAAAGTTGACCCCCCAATTGTCACTTTGGATGATCTCTTCAGGAAAACTAAAGCAACCCCACGTATTTACTACTTGCCATTGTCCGATGAACAAGTTGCAGAAATGCTCAAGGCACAGGGAAAGAGTGCCCAGCAGTAGAGATTAGGCTGTCCTTTCAGCAAAGCTCCTCCTTTATTTCTAATGGATCGGTTAGTATGTAAGATAATGGTTAGAAGTATCATGTAATTGCATCTTTGCAGGTCTGCAGGTGTTGAATGTAGGATGTTCCAGTTACCCGAGATGCTGTTTGCCAGTTTGAAGGATTACAAACAACATTCGAGTTGAAGTTAAGTTTATGCATTGCCTTGGTCAAGTTATCATTTCTGGGTTGCATACTGCTCTTTAGCACAATCACTTTCTAGACCAAATTGGTATTACCAATTTTTCTATGACCCTATCAACATCCGAAATTCCAATGGGTGAGAGACATTTAAGAACGTCATCTGGTTTTGTACTTGAATTTAAGACGGAGGATAATCATTATTATTATGCTGCTTAAGGATTTTTTTCTTCTTTTCTTTTTGCTTTAGTTGACAATGAAGTAATTGAGGGCACCATATTCTGTCTAGTGTGTATTTTGTGGTTGAGTTTTGAGACGGCGCATATTCATGCATGAAAGGAGCGGGGAGCATTTAATCGAATTCGATTATCATTCTATCAATGTCAATGGTGATTTAGTTAGCGTTAAACATCGACTAATTTGAGTCTATTCTTGCAAGAATCAGATCGAAGTGGGCCAAGTTTACACGAGCATACCCTATGCTCGTGTGTATATCTTGTATATGAATGTAGGAAAATGTTTGTTGTAAATCATTATTTACATATTTTTTTACAGATTTTGAGGTAGCAAAAAGAAGTGGGGGAATATTTTTATTATTATTTGGTGGGTGAAATTTGGACTCAATTAAATCTTGTCACATCATTTGTTGATAAACAAATCATGTTCTACAATCAATGAATATGTTATGGTAATTTTCAAGGACCAGACCAAATTGGAATATGTTTACCCAGCAAAGGTTAGGTAACGTGTTTTCTTGTTACTTTTATCCAGCTACCCCTCTTGTTGCTCGGCATTTTTTATTTTTTTTCCTTCGTGGGAAAATTGCTGCAACCCCTTCTCTCTAATAGCAACTGATTCTAGCAGCTTATTATTGCAAAGTACATTAAATTACGAGTTCATAAAATTGATTATTTAACCTCTGAGCTCTAAGTATGTTTGTTACCAATTGGAAAAATACATCACCAAAAAATAAAATAAAATAAAAAAATAAAATTGCATTACTAGTCTCCAACTTATTAACCAAATGGAGATTTGTTCTCTTGACTCCTAGAAGTTAGTAAATTGGCCCTCGACTCTCATTATAGTCTTCTAGTCGATTCAAAATTTCTCATTATAGTCTTCTAGTCGATTCAAAATTATTAAATCACGTGACATGTCCATCTATATGAAGGCATGCTTTGCTTTTCAAGTAAAACTAATGCTTAAAAATTTTGAATTGAGTCTTGGACCTCTTGGTTCAATTATTGAGAATTAATTGTGCAAAAGTTGAAAAAAGTTATAAAGATAAGACTTGCTCCTCTTGAAATAATAAGGAACCAACTTGATACTATGACAATAGATTGTGGACTAATTGTGAACTTTTCATATAAAACTTAAAAAAAAAAAAAAAAGAAGATGACGATCACGTGCATTATTTCCATTTATAATTAAATTCTCCCATCTGAACTGGGGTTTCTTTCTCTCCTCCCCAGCAGAGTCTCAACTAAAACCCTAGCCATACCCGCTTCGCCATGGCTGCTGCAAAGAAAACTGTATTGCTCTCGCTCTGTCTTTGATCGGATCTTGATCTGTTTTGATTTCTGTTTTATTTTCTTCAGATTGAAACAGTTATGATTCTTTTCGTTTTCGAATTGTCTTTGTTTTGCAGAAGAAGACGCATGAAAGCATCAATAACAGGCTCGCTCTTGTTATGAAGAGCGGAAAATACACCCTTGGTTACAAGACCGTACTCAAAACTCTCCATAACTCCAAAGGTTTTTTCTTTTTTGAAAAGTTGACCCATAGCACCAGCTCTACTGTTGGGAAGTTTGGCACTCCAGGTGCCTCGGTAGCTCAACTGTCTCCGCCCCACCACCTCCCAAGATGATGTCTTCTTTCTCTACTGCAAAGGCACAAAAGGCTAGTAGGGAGGCCAAAGAAGAGGTTGCTAAGGAAGTAGAGCAGACCTCTAAGGTGGTGAAGAAGACATCGATGATGAGAACCCCTGGGAAATCAGGGAGGTTTTTGGCTGGGCAAGACGAGGAGATTTTCCTAGCGATGATGGATATGTTGCCACATGAAGTCTAGGTTGCTACTGCAAACTTCTAAAGATTTTAGACTAATAGGTGGCAAAGTTATGTGGCCACCTGTGATGCGGTCGACCTCACGACGACCCTAGTAAGCTAGAGTGTTAGTGCTTTTGGGGTCGTCCTTGAATGTCAGTAGGTGTTGAAGGACATTCAAACATGCAACTGGGAGTCAGTTGAAAAGTTGGCCTCGACGAAGAAGTTAAAAAGAATTAAGGGTTGAGGCTGAGGAGCTGAAGCCCAACGTACTAAAGAGGCAGTTAAGTTAGATTCTGCTTTAGCCGAGATTGAGGCTCTAAAGAGGGAAGTCCATGAGTCCCAGTGTGAAATGACTTCCATAACAAAAAAAGGTTGAAACTTCAAACAATCATCAGAAGCTGACGATCGAGTCTTTGGAGGAAGCCAACTTAGAAAACGCTAGACTAAATGATACAAATTGGTTTTTGAAGACCCAAATAAGGCACTATGTGCACGAGGCTGAGCAGGCCAAGGTCGATGCTCAAAAGGTAGGTAATGAGGTGGTGAAGGATTATATCGCCAACTTTCACTTGACAGAAGAGTATAAACACTTCAGCGCTTAGTAGAGGAGATTCATCTATGTCGAAGTGGTAGACAGGGTGGGAAGCTTTATCCGGAACTTAATGCTGCCGAGCTGAAGGTAGAGTTTTTGGAGGAGGCGCCTCAGACTCCAACTGATGAGCCTGTTGAAGCAGATGATGAAGAAGTTGACCAAGAGGAAACTTTTGAGGACGAAGCTTTAAGCCAAGAAGTTCTTCCTACTGAAGTGCCTTTACTAAGGCGTCAGACTCTCTGCTACTTTCAGCATAGCGTAGGCCTTTAAATTATGGATAATTCTCCATGTACAAAATGGATTACATAGGCCCATGTGGAAGAAATCTAACCGTGGATGTGAAGTGTGGAAAAGTTAAAATTTGTAGACTGCCAATGGATGCGCGACACCTGTCAATNTATGTAATGTATTATGTAAATGATTAGGTACTTGTAGCATGATCCTTAAATTATTTGCTATGTAATGGCTGAGGCCTTTCTCTGTACATCTTTTTTTTCCTCATTTTTTTATAAATTATCAATGAAGTGTATTATTTTTCCGTTTTCATGTTTTCAATTTTGTCTAGTGTTGGGACCTCTCTAATATGCGTAATTAAAACACAATCGAGCTTCCAAGCTAAACTGAAATGAATGTGATGATCTTTAAAGACAAATGGACCTTCAAGCATATCAAACATGAATAGATTTGAGAACATAAATGGAAACGCCTAACATGTGTCAACTAATTGTTTCTCCTATAACGTTCGGCTTTGTCATGGGAGGCATGTATTGTGCGCATTGAAAAATCAATGGGATGATCCCTTTTCGAATATGATCTTCTTCTTCGAGGTGTCCATGCTTCCGTACATGGTGGATGACTCATCCATGTAAGGGCTTTCCTCATGACGTTCAATTTCGTCATGGAGACAAGTGTTGTGCTCCAGAAAATCAATGATGTATCCCTTTTGAAATCTGATCCTATTCTCCGAGTTGCCCACACTTCCATACATGATGGATGGTTTATCCATGTAAGAGCTTTTCCCATGATGTTTAGACAATAAATGAAATGTATTTTTATGGAATCACTTTGAAATATTTACATGGGTTGGGAAAGATCCTTTAGTCATACAACTCATTTACTGGTAGTACATTCTGAGATGCTCTATGTTCCAAGATCGATGCAATATTTTTCCATCTAGTATTTCTATTCAGTAGGTACCAGGTAGTAGTTCCTTAATGCAGTACAGACCTTCCTGATTTGGACCCAGCGTACCTATCCCCAGTTGTTAGGAGGAAGGGAAAACCTTTCGAAGGACGAAGTCATTTATCCGGAAGGACTTTTTCTTAACTTTCACATTGTAATAACATGTCATCTTCATTTGGTACGCAACTAGTTTTACATGAGATTCATCCCTCTTTTCGTCGAGGAAATCGAGTTTGCATCTTCTCAACTCACCTTTGGATATTTCATTGAATTGCAATCGATATGGAAAGGGTAATCCGACTTCGACTTGGCTCATAGCCTCAGTACGGTAGGTTATTGAGAAAGGGATTTCTTCAGTTGGGGTCCGACTTGTGGTTCAGATTGCCTACAATACCTGTGGCAGTTTTTCAACCTATGCTTCTTTGGAGGAGTCAAGTTTTCTTTTTAAGGTGTACTTAATGGTCTTATTTACGGCTTCTACTTGCCCATTTACTTGGGGTGATGTATTGAAAAATGCTTCTTAATTCTCACCTCTTCACATAGGTCCCTAACTTTTTTGTTATTGAATTGTCGCCCATTGTCCAATACAATCGAATGGAGATTTTCGAATCAGCATATAATATTTTCCCATAAGAATTTGGAAGTGTTGGCTTTTTGTGATTTTGGCTAGGGGTTCGGCTTTAACCCATTTTGTAAAGTAATCAATGGCGGCGATAACAAAACTTGCACTGCCTCTTCCCTTGGGTAGGAGACCTATAAGGTCGATTTTCCATTCGAAAAATGGCCATGGACTAGATATTAATGCTAGCTCTTGGGTAGGTTGCCTTTGTATAGGAGAGAAATGTTGGCATTTGTCGTACTTTCCTACAAATTGGATTGCGTCTTTTTTCAATGTGAGCCAGTAGTACCCCTGCCATAGAGCTTTCTACGCCAACGCGAGCCCTTTAATGTGACTCTCGCAAACTTTCTTGTGGATCTCAAGAAGGATGTAGGTAGCTTTCTCTCATTCAACGCATCAAATGAAGGATAGGACCTTTCAGTAGAGCACGTTATCCTAGAGTACAAAATGGGCCGCCATTCTTCTAAGTTTATGAGCCCATTCTTTGTCATCGGGGAGGACTTGGTTTTTGAGGAAAACTATTATAGGTTGCATCCATATATGCGTCCCACAATATCTTTTTTCCCTTACCAATAGAAGGCTCTGAGAGGTGTTCAATTGGTACAAGCGTTAGTAGCTCCGAGTCATTGCTACTAGCTAGCTTGGATAAAGCATCAGCATGGGTGTTTTCCATACGTGGGATCCGAGCTAACTCAAATTTTTTGAAGGATGAGAGTAGACTTATTACCAATTTGAGGTACACGGCCATGCCCTTATCTTTTGCCATTAACCTCACTGACTATTAACTGGGAATCACTGTTGATAAGCAATCTCTTCACTTGCACTTCCTTCGCTAGTCTAAGGCTGGGCTAGTAGCACATTATAATTCAACGGCATTATTGGTTCCTTTAAATTCAAATTTTACTGCGTAGTTCAGCTTATGTCCCTCGGGGCTAACTAGGACCACACCCATCCCTGAGCTCGTCTTCCCAGACAAACCATCAACAAACAAGCTCCACATGGGAGGTTTTACGCGGACTCCATTATCTTCTCCATTTTCGGGACGTTGGCAAATTCTGCCACGAAGTCCTCGAGGGCTTGGCCTTTGATAGAAGTTCTTGTTTTGAAGGCAATATAAAAAATCGTTAAGCTCTACTGTCCATTTCAGCCACCTTCCCGAAGAGGATTTTTGAAGCTATAGTTATCAGACTCGACCCGAACAATGCAGTGGGTCAATGGGTTAGTGATTCAACTGGCGAGTCATTGCATAAAATCCTACAAAAAATATACAATATAATTTTTTTAGGGGTAAAATTAGAACTTTTAACTTATTTTTCACTAATTATTTAGGTCTATAAAATAAAGTAAAAGGTTGGACCAAAGTTTTTTAAAAAATATTTTTATAAAACATATAAATGATTCATTAAATAGATATAAGTTATTGCACATAGGTAATACTAAAACACTTTATATTCAAGTGGTGAGGAACCCATTATTTTCCGTAGATGTCCAATGTTCAATTCTCTTAAACAAAAAAACTTTGTAAAAGGATTTTTAAACCTAATCAAATAGGTAAATATGGTTGGGTAAATCGTCGGTTGACTTGGTCAAAGCCCGATTTTGATTGAGTCAAGTACATTTTTATCAAATTAATCTATCTGGCCCGGTCAAGGATCCAGGCCGTTGATTTTTCGGTCCAATCGGTTGGGCCAGATTGGGTCGGGTCGGGTCGAGTTTTATAACTATATCTAAAGCACTTGCTTGAGCGAGAATCTGGTTGACACAAGTATTGTATGAGTTTGAAAGTATGACCTCAATTCTCAGGATGTGGAGATTAAGGCTAGAGCTAACTTCTCTATGTCGGGGTAGTTGTTTCTACCATCGAGTGCCTTACGTAAAAAACAAGCAGTTGAGGGTACCTTCTTTTCTTACGAGAATCGCGCTAGTTGCTTAATTGGAAACGGCTATATAGAGTTGTAGCCCCTCTTCGGTCTTGGGCTTTGAGAGGAGGGGGGACTTGCCCTTGGAGCTTTTTCAGCTTTTAGAAGGCCTTTTCACTCTCCTCCATCCATTGGAACTTCTTACCCCCCTTTTAAGTTTTAAAGAAAAAGAGGCATTTGTCGCTAGCCTTGGAGATGAAACGACTTAAAGCCGTCATACGCCCTGTTAAGCTTTGCACTTCCTTTAGTTTTTCAGGGGATCTTTTCTTGACCAAGGCCCAAACTTTTTTGGATTAACCTCTATCCCCCTCTAGTTGACTATGTGTCCTAGGAATTTTCTGGAGGCAACACCGAAAGCGCACTTAAGGGGTTGTTTCTTCCAGGTGCATTACATGGTCACTTTTTAGCTACGATGTTTCATTACTGTAGGAATGATGGTAAGTACAATATTGATAGGTACTCGATCTATATCTAGGTTTTGAACCCACCCTTGGCCTCTTCCTCTTTGGGGGTCCCGTTATCCAGACCCAATTTGTCGCATGTTAGTGTATGGGGTTACATCTTCGTAACCCAACGTAGGTACTATATTTAATGTAGCCATGGTAAGTACTTACCTAGAGTTGGGAATGGCCTCACTAGCCTGGTTCCATTGGATGAGAGGTGGGTTATCTCCCACACTATCTCCGAGGGGGTAGAAGACCATTGCTGGCTCTATTTTGGTGATCGGTCAACACCTCATTGATGATTTCATGCCTCATCATTTCCAAAGTAGTGGGTTCTTGATTCTGTACATCTCTCCAGAATAGAGTGTTCGTATTTAGCCTACCTCACAGCGAGGATGACTCCCGATCATTGAATTGCACACAATAAGTCATCTAATTGATAGAGCGGGCTAAGAAACTCTACAACATCTCCCCAAACTATTGCCTCATGTCTGAAGGTGTTGAATATGAGCCTCTCCTTCTATACTTACTGCGAACCATTTCAGGAATGTATTTTTAAATTCTAGACAACTTCTAATACTCTATGGGGATAATCTACAGTACCAAATTTCAGTCGCTCCACTTAAAGTCAAATAGAAGGTCCTTGACGGCGGGGAAGGCACTTCTCAGGCTCATGTGCATTTTGTAGCTGTTCAAAGGCTTAACCAAGTCACCCCTTCCATCGTACTTAGGAATCTTTGGTGGCATATATTGACTTGGGATATGAGCATTCCCCATTTCTTGTGAAAAAGGAAAATCTTCGTCACCGTCATCGAGGTCACGAGACCTTTGATTCGTCTGAGTCCTCATCTTCATAAGACCGATATCTGGGTGGCGGATGAAATGGGCCCACATGATCTCTCACCATTTACTCTCTTCCGTGGCACCTCTCAAGTCGTGGGACGGGTCCTTGCCTCTTCTCCGATTGTCTCACCGCGATAGGTGGTAGTTGAGGCCTATTTCTAAGCGTTGGAGGTGGTTGGGATGGCCTGTGTCTAGTTTCTGTCGAGTTGATTTTGTCAAACATACTAATAGACCTTTGTGGCATATGATGTGGCTTATATTCTGGTGAAAAGTTATCCTTCATGTCTGCATGGGCCTCGATGTGTCAGCCGAAGCATAATTCGAAGAGATATTGATTCCCACTCTCCTTTCAAGGGGACTAACTTCTCTAACCCTCTAGGGGGCTAGGCCCTTTTGCTTTGTACTTCATTTTCACACGAATAATATCTTTATGGTACGAAAGAGGGATTGGCAAATCCACTGGCCTTGCATTTGCATGAGGAATTCTTGCATAGCCATGTTTTGAAGGGTGATATTTCTCATGTTAGCGGCTATTGTTGCTATCTCCTGGCTAAGTTGAGCAGCCACTCTATTCCACTGCACCTATGATGGTGATGGGGTCAGTGCTGACCCAATTAAGTTGTTGCTTGGGAAATCCCTTTATTAGGGTTTTCTCTCATCTTCTTGGGAGGGATATGACGGTCTGAACTCATTTTTTCCTAAGCTGAATTCTCAGATTTTTTCTTCTTTCTATGGCTTCTACTTGTTCTTTTTGAAGAACCAATCCTTTTTCAAAGAGGATACCCAGTAACTTTTTGGCAAACTTTTTCCACGGGAATGTTTGCGGTTGTAGTGGCAATTTTTCACAGATGGCGCCAATCCGATAACCTCGTTTTTTATACCATTGACGTGGACAACAAATACCGGGCTCACTCATTTCCACACAAACTAATTCCACCACGTTTAGATGATTACTAATCGACGATATTTCGAGTTTGAATGTGGAAGCAGCTTTATAACACGACATAAAAATGTTTGGGCGTCGGCAAAATATATGAGCGGAATCACATGATAAGGAACAATCAACAATATGAAAACTAAAAGCAATAATCAAACATATAACTTTATCAGCAAAATATTCAACTCAAGATGAGATGACATATAGCTCAAAATAGACGTATTTGCATTTGATCTTCAAATGACACTAGGGGGAAATATTTATAGTGTTACATGTAAAATGGTATCCATTGGATGAGGAGATACATGACTTTATCTCCTTAACCGAAACATTTTATTCTAGGTATCAATTTTGACCCAATTAGCTTGTGGCATATTAAATCCTCTTAAAGAGGGGCAACCACTCTACAGCCTATGTTGAAATGATTTTGACATATTACTCATTACAGGGGTCACATCAATAATTCAAACAAGATTTTATCCATTTAGGATCTTCAAAGGAGGTGGGTTGTCACTTGTCGTGGTTGATCTTCGGATTTGATCTCTTTGAGTATCACCACTTAGCATGAGAGCTTCGGTAGGTCCATAGAACGCCACCACTTCGATGAAAGGGCTTCGGTTGGTAAGAGGGCTTCTGTAGGTCCATTGCACTCCACGTGGGATGTCACTCAGGCTTCATGTCGGAGCCTTGGGGGGAGATGCATAACATATAGTATTTGCGGAATTTGGAAGATAGTAGTCGTGTTTGGAGCTTGATTCCGGTCATGGCGGTGGATCAATGAAACAATGGAATAATTAAAAGTATTGTTTATTGCTGACCCAATTGCACGTGTTCTTCTTTGGATACTTTATTTGGTTCTTTTGAGTTATGTTATCTTTCTATTCTTGTTCATTCATTAGTTTAGATCACAGCAACATTTGATTCATTGCTAGCCTGGGCATGCCTAAATTCAGTATGTTTAGAATTGAAATTGGAATTGCGTCGTTAAAAAAATTTCTTTTCTAAAGCACCATTTTCTCGTTGATGAAGATTTACTAATCCATGTCTAATAGTTCTTGTTTTCTTTTGCCTCTTACAATAATTCCAGCGATTGTTATCATGTATTTCATATGAAAGTTTTCAAAATATATTTCTACTTTCTAAGACTTAACCCTTGTTTGAGCCCCATTTTTTGGTTATAGATTTTGAAAGAGTGTTTTCTAGAGAATATGTGGTTAAAAAGTTGAGAAAAGTTTTGAGTTGACGTGTAACATTATTTTATTGGGAGAATGTATGGTTGAAAATGAGTTTTGAGAAAAATGTAATTTGTGAAATGGGGTTTAAACAAGGCTTAATTTGGTGACTAGTTTTCTTTGTAAACTCACCATGTCTAGTTTGTCTACATTGTGGTAATTAATACCTGTTCTCTGAAAATACACCGCAAGTGCA
>CAIGRO010044154.1:0-10038 GCA_903798355.1 Fraxinus baroniana | reverse complement strand
TTAAATGAAATTTGGGACGTTACATATTGCACGTTTCCTAGAAATACTAATCCCGTTTAAATATAAACTCCTAACTTATTACAAATTTGATAACTCAAACTGTGCACTCCTAACATAACTCCAACACCTAGTGTGATAAGGATGAAGACCACAGGAAGTTGAATCCTTTTAGAACTCCATCTCCAACATCTATAAATACATGGTCCAGCCTCATTATTCAGGTACGTTTTTCATATATTCCAGCATATTTCCTCTTGCATGACAACATGTTCGAGTTCATTCAGGTACTAGTTTTTTGTAGCACATGTTTTTTACATTTTCATAGCCCCTTTTCTCTACAATATTATTGAATATTTTTCGTGTTTATAGAATACTCTTTACAGAAGAACAATGTACACACCATTGTAGCAAGTTTTTCATTCTTTTTATAAAAATATGCAATAAAATATCAAGATTGTTTTATAGTTTGAATCTACATAATCTCTTTGCAGTGGTGTTCAAACATTGTCCATTGGAGCACTTGAGTCTCTATTCAATGTATTTTTTGAAATTTCAACCTTTCGGATCTCGACTTTCTTTAAGCAGAGGTTTTCTTGAGTTATGATATCACGCATATTGAATCCACGGAGGAGAAGCCAACGAGAAAATTGAGGATGCTTGATTGATAGAATGACCCATCGGTGCTGGCATTTTTGGACAAAGTGTCCTATTATCGATATATTTTTGGTTTTTGCTTGAAATCATCATTTGTTTTGAATGATTAGGAAAATCTGAGAAGAATCTGCGGGAGATTGCGGAACGGATCAATTATCAGACTGAAACAACTTATTTTGTAAATTTTCCTTAATACTATAAAAGAAAGAGAACCAATTTTTACATGCATATACGCATCAATGTGACTTGGTAAATGGATGTATGCAAATTTGACGATTTTCTACTTAAAGAATCGAGGTTCTGGTTCTGGCCAGTACTGTTCACACCTGTGTGATGCACTGCCCTCCCGCGAATCATCTTACACTATTTCAAGCATTATTGTCGCATGAGTATAGAAATTTTTAACTGTCCTTCGCTAATTTTCTAAAACCTTGCTAATAATTGCAAACAAAATTAGTGTCTAGAATTTCCTATCTAGGAATTAGTACAATCAACTCTAAAGTATGCCTCAATGAAATTTAAACAACAGTAATACGACCTCATAGGGGATGATCATGAAATTATCTAGTAATAGGCTATATCTTTCGAAATTTAATCAAGTCCTAGAACTCACCCAACATCATCTTTAGCAATCAAAACTATGTTTATTATAACCAAAGATTAGTTTAAGATTCCTAAGGCAACCAATTCAAATTTCCTTGACAAAACCTAGATGTTGTCTTAGTCTAACTAGCATCTATTTATATAAACACCCGGTAGGTATAATGTACAATATCTATTCTAGACATTATTCTCCTCTCATTCTATCCGACCTTCTAATTTATGGGTTGGAGAGCCCCTTTTGACATGATCTCATGATGCAAGTACATTTCTAGTGAAAGATCTTAAAGCAAGAGCAAAAGATAGAAAATACATGATTCAACTTCAACACAAACAATAAGGTGGCGTTCATTGAGAAATCTGTGGAGAAGCAATTCTATAACACTCACTAATTTGCAAAAATTGAAAGACACTAATAATTTATAACTTGAGCTCAACTCCAGCTTCTGATGAATAAGAACGCAATATAATGGTTCATAATCGCAAAGAAATGCAAAGATGGTCATAATTTTGCTTAAGGCTATAATTCGGACAGCATGAGTAACAAGCAATATACATATCAATGTAATCGTATCGGAATTATATTGAAAGGTCAAATGCACCTGAATAGAAGAAATGAAAGCATCAAGTGACCCTGGCATCTTCCATCTCGTTGGTGAGATATCTCGAAGAATCAATCCAAGTCCAAATTTATATCTGGAACTATATGCAGAACGGATTCCAATTCACATAGTAAGCAGACCTAAGTATCATAATAAATCTTTGATGAACTCAAGGTTTAATGTGTCACGAACAAGGAGGAACACCCCGAGAACTATAACAAGCATAATGCCAGATGACGTAATCTGCTGCTCTAATTCTAATGGAAGCTTTCTCCCACCTCTTACTGCTTCTATGAGAATCAATGCCAACGAACCCCCGTCTAAAGCAGGCAGAGGAAGAAGATTTATTACTGCAAGATTAAGATTTAAAACAGCTGCAAATTGGAAAAGGCCGTCAATGTTTGACTTAGCAACTTCTGCACCAACGGCTATAATGGCAACAGGACCCGAAACCTTGCTGGCAGATTGAGAGAAATTTAAGAATGTCTGTTTCAAACTGTCCAGGACATTCGACGTCAAGCCCCAAAATTCACGTCCCGAGTAACTAAAAGCTTCCATAATATTCTTTGGTTTAATCTTCGAAATTTTAACATTTGGTGATAATTGAACTCCTATCCTACCAGTTCCATCTGAATTCTCATCAGGGGTTACATAAATCTCAACATTCTGCTGTCCCCTTCCAATCTTAAACAATATATTTCTTCCAGGACTTCTCTTAATAACATCAACAACTTCAGAAACTAAATTAGGACCTGTTTTTGACAATTCAATATCATTGACAGCTAGAATAACATCACCAGGCAGTACCCCATCCCGCGAAGCAGCCAAATAAGGCCTAACCTCAGGCACAAGTACCCCAGGAAAGGCCTCTTGAACAGGCAATCCAACAGACAACACTTGTGCATAGATTATAACATATGCAAAGATAATATTAGCAATTACACCAGCAGAAATAACAAGAACCCTATCAAATATTGGTCTATTTTTCAGTAAGTTCACATCATCCGCTGGAATATCACTATCAGGATCATTATCAGGGAAACCCACAAAACCACCTAGAGGAAATGCTCTAATCGAATACTCTACATTTTTTGCATTAAATTTTGCTAAGATCGGACCAAACCCAACTGCAAATTTACTCACGTGGATGCCCTGAAGATAAGCTGCCAAAAAATGACCACTTTCATGTACAACAATGATAGCAGTTAACACTCCAGCTGCTTCAAGAACTGACTGAGCACTCTCAAACCCACCAAAATCCAGCCCAGCAATGGCCTTTGTCCTAAATCTTTCCGTCACACTATTATTGGACAAAAATGGGTTCTTGGAGTGAAAATTGGAGTATGAACTGCCAGAAATTGAATGAGATACTGATTTTGACAATTGGGTTGTAGTTTTTAAAGGAAAATCTGAGATGGAAGTCTTTGAATTAATCAATCTAACCAGAGCGTATGAGGAAGAAGAGGATAATAAGCTGGTTAGCATTGTGCTATTTTCTGATAAGATTATTATGAGGCAAAGATAGGCTTAACGAGTGAAGCGTAGATAGAATAGAACATAGTGCAAAAATTGGATAATTGGCGATTTGTGGCGGCGAAGCAACTTAGATTTAGATGTTCCAATCCGAATCTGTCACCTCAAGTTTTTCCCTTTGTGGGTTATTTTTGTAGTTTTTGTGAATTGCCTTTTTAGTCACTGAACTTTTAGTCATGCTTTTAATGGTCACTGAACTTTCAAAATTATCTAATCATCACTGAACTTTGCAAAATATTTTTACGAGGTCACTGAACTTTAAAAATCACATAATTCATCACTAAACTTTGCAAAATATTTCCACGGGATCGCTAAACTTTATAAAAGGTTTTTTAGGATATCATTGAATTAGTGACCACTGAGAAATATTTTGCAAAGTTCAGTGATGAATGAGGTGATTTTTAAAATTCAGTGACCTTGTGGAAACCTTTATTAAAGTTCAATAACGATTTGAGTCAAGCGCAATACATCACTACTACTAAGGCGAGGTCCGTCGACCTATTTTTTTATATCGTTGACGTGGATAACAAATATCGGATCCACTCATTTCCATGCAAGCTGATTCCAACAAGTGTAGACAGATTACTAATCGATAATATCTCGAATTTGAACGTGGGAGAAATTTGATAACTTGAGACAAAAATGTTCGGGCTACGACGATATATGAGCGAAATTGTACGATCAACAAAAAATAAACTAAAGATCAAGATCAAACATCTCATTTTAGCAACAAAAGATCGAACTCAAAAGGAGAGAATATATAACTTATAGTTGATGTATTAGCATTACTTCCAAATGACACAAATGGAGGAATATTTATAGTATTAGCCCCTTTTGATCCACATTAAAAATTTATTCTCATTTTCAACCACACATTCTTTAATAAAATAATATTTTCTATCACATCAATAACTTTTTCTTCTTTTTCAACCACACATTCTTCATCAATCTACTAGTTCAAAATATATTCTTNACATTAAACTTTTTATTCTCATTTTTCTACTCATTTTCAACCACACTTTCTTCAATAAGATAATATTTTACATCGCATCAATCACATTTCCTTCTTTTTCAACCACACAATCTCCATCAATCTACTATTTCAGAATATATTCTTCCAAAATAATGTGTCTCAAACACACCCTTATATGTGAAATGATGACCATTGGATCTAGCATGTAGTGCATTAAATACTTCCAAAAAGGGATAGCCACCCTACAACCCATTTTGTAAAGATTTCGACATATTACTCATTACAGGAATCAAATCAGTCATTCCAACAAGATTTCATGAATTCATGATCTTCAAATGTGGGTTGTCACTCATCTAGTAGAACTTCTGATTCGACTTCATTCCGCCTCACCACTTTGGCAGAGGGGCTTCGGCAAAGTTTCGGATTTGACTTCGTTGAACCTCACAACTTTGGTAAATGGGCTTCGGTGGAGATTCACATTTGACTTCGTTGCGCCTCACCACTTCGACAAAGCTTTGAATTGGACTTCATTGAGCTTCACCACTTTGGGCAATGGGCTTCAGTAGGCCATTCCTATGGAACTGCTTTTGTGAAAGTGGACTTTGGTGCTCCAGATTTAGTGCACTTTGGTAGTTCTATGCACTCCACGTAGGATGTCACGTGGCTTCGGCAAAGGGCTTCGGTGGATCGGCCACGTGGGATGCCGGTGGCAAAGTATAACAATAGTCCCCAAAATTTATGTATGGTTTCATGTCATGCGTAGACTTTTGTCTTGAGTAGAATTTCTTTATAGCAGGTTTTCTTATAATGGTTAGGTTTTTGACAACATAATAGTCCCCCCAAGTTCAAGTATAGATATTGATATCATAATTGGAGTTCAAAGTTGAACTTGATTTTTGAATTTCGTCTTATCCTTATGTAGTGTTGAACTGCTGAAACTTCTTGTTGTAAAAATAACTAAAATTTGTTTGGTGAGCTTAAATAAGAAAGTTCTAAACAATTGAGGCTTCTTATTTTAATTAAAATAGCTGAAATTTGTTTGGTGAGCTGAGTAGGGAAGCGTTGAACTTCTGAGGGTCCTTGGTTTAAATGAAATAGCTGAAATTTGTTTGGTGGGTCAAAGTAGGGAAGTGTTGAACTGCTGAGGCTCTTTGTTTTAATTGAAATAGTTGAAATTTGTTTGGTGAGCCGAAATAGGGAAGTAATGAACTATCGAAGCTCTTTGTTTTAATTGAAAATAAAGCATGCTTTTGGTAAAAAGGCCAATGATTTGATGTTTTTGTACATTACCAAGGAAAGACAAATGAAAGCTATGTATGAGTCACATGCATCAATCTAAGGCGTTATTAAGAAAGCTGTTTGAATTCAACGCCACAGATGAAGTTAAAAACGAACGATTTAGATGAAGTAGATCTATATCCAATAGCTGAGCTTCGTCTTCTCTTTCTATAAAACTCAAAAACTTGCCTTTGTATAATTTTTTTACCTTTGTAAAACTCTTCAACTTTCCAGAATTCAAAAACCTTTTTTCGGCCATTTTTGTTCTTCGGCGACCTCACATTCTTTGAGCTTCTTTTCGTTTAGGTATTTTCTATTCCCATCCTTCATTCTATACTTTTTCAATTTCAATGGCTTTTGGGTTCAGTGTTAGCAATGAGAGGGTAACCATTGCCAGGGTTGGAGAGTAAGCCATGTCAGGACGGTCGGACGAATGTTTTTGGGCCATGGGTGAAGGTCACATTAATTATGAGGCAGTGTGGGGGCTGCAAGAATCTCTTCGGCTATGACTCTACCAAATTAGTTGAACTTAGGAAGAAGTATAGAATCCCAGATTCTATAGAACTCTTAGAACCCGAGGCCTACAAACGTGCCTGTTATCCAAGGCTAGGTTGTATGGTAGTTAGCGAATTTTTGTTTCGGGCAGGTATACGTTTACCTCTACACCCATTTCATAGTGCGTGCGGTGATGAGGTCCTATACGTTGGCTCCTACTTAATTATCGCCAAATGGTTGGAACCAATTGGTTGGGGGCGTACTTCCTCTGGAAAGAGACAATGCTTGGCGAGGATACACCCCTTCATGTCTTCCACACTTTTCCAACCTCGGGTACTTGGGAAAGGGGAGTCTAGGAGGTGGTATTATATGACTCCTTGGGGGGCTTTTTGTAGTAGTTCTTTCATTTTCCATAAAAGGGTGGAAAGAGTCATGATTATGGGTTAAGGGTAAGTGACAGATGGTTAATGGAGATAAAGCCCCATCCTGTACTGTGCTGACCCAGTACTTCGAAGCCCGTGGGTTTCTCTTTTTGAAAGTTTTGTTTATAACTTTATCTAACGCTCCTTGATTTGTAGTTTCAAGGACTTGCTTTGAACTCTTCCAAGCTGAGTGGGACTTCATCCTCAGAGATAATGCTACTTCGATCGTCTGATTGACTGTAGTAAGTTCTTCCTTAACTTTGGATTAATAGCTTCAAAAGGTAAAATCGAGGGTCCATGTAGATGCTCATTGACTTTGGATTGATTGGATGGATTTAAAAATTGTCTTTGCTGTTTGCAAATGAAGTACCCCACCCCTAACATGACTTCTATGCTGGGGGTCAATTCCTTAGTGAGCTCCCAGGCTTTGAAGCCATCCTCCGGAGGTGCCAAGCATGTGAGGGGAAAACTAGAATGCCTCTTCAAAGAACATGTTGAGAGGAATAAGGAAGAAAGGGCCTAGAAGGTTGACAAGGGTAAGGGAAAGGTGGAGGGCCCCAAAAGAAAAGAAAAATGTCCAATAACCGATGAAGAGGCTGCGAAAGAAGTAGACTAGACCTCCGAGGCTGTGAAAAAGGCTCCAGTGGTAAGGACCCCTGGAAAGCTAGAAGATTTTTCGTTGGGCAAGATGAAGAGATTGCCCCAGCAGTGATGGACATGTTGCCTTCTGAAGTCCAGGGTGCCACTACACTTTTTTACTGGTTTTCGATGAGAGGTAATAGAATTATGTATCCACCTGTGATGTGGTAAATCTAACGGCTACCTTGGTGAGCCAAAGTATCATGGCCTTTGTGGTAGCCCTGGAATTCCAAAAAGTATTAAAGGATATTCTGATGCGTAATTGGAAGTCGATTGAAAAGTTGGCCTCTATTGAGGAAGAAATGAAAAGAATAAAAGCTGAAGGTGAAAAGCTGAAGGCCTAGTGAACTAAAGAGACGGCTAAGTTAGATTCTGCATTGGCAAAGATCGAAGCTCTGAAGAGAGAAGTTCATGAATCCCAGTGCGAAGTGGCGTCCTTGACAAAAAAGGTTGAAACTTCAAACAATCATCAGAAGCTAATGACCAAAGCTCTAGTAAAGGCTAACTTAGAAAATGCTGGGCTTAAAAACACAATTGGGCTTCTAGAGACCTGAAAAGGGTACTATGTATAGGAGGCTGAATAGGCCAAGGCTAGTGCTAAAAAAGCAAGTAAGGAGGCAATGAAGGACTACATTGCCAACTTCTACTTGACAGAGGAATACCAGTGCTTTGACACCTATTGAAGAAGGTTTACATATATAAAAGTAGTGGATAGTGTAAGGGAGTTTTATCTAGAACTTAATATTGTTGAACTGAAAGAAGAAATCTTAGACGAGGTGCCTTAGACCACTGTTGATGATGCGGTTGAAGCTAAAGGTACAGAAGCTGACCAAGAGGATGTTCTTGAAGATAAAGCTTAGGACAAGAAGCTCCGGCTACTGAAGCCCTCATACTGAGGCGTGAAACTCCTTGTCACCCCCAACATAGTATAGGATTTCCATTTTATTTTCTATGTAATGGCTGAGGCCATTCTTTGTATAGGTTTCTTTATCAATGAAGTGAATGTTTTTGGTTTTCATGTCTTCGATAATTGAATTGGAACTTCAATAGTGTGCATAACTAACATAACTCAACTTGCAAATGTTGGAACCTCAATAAGGTGCATAACTTAAACAATATAACTTGCAAGTGTTGGGACCTTATTAAGGTGCATAACTTAAACAATATAACTTGCAAGTGTAACCGAAGTAAATATAATGACCTCTAAAGACGATCTTTCAAACATTTCATACATGATTAATCTCGAAACCAAATGGAACTTTAAACATGTTTTTCAATATCGTTTCCACTTCTCCCATGACATTCAGTCTCGTTATAAGAGGCATGTGTTGTACGCTTTGGAGAACCAATGAGGTAATCCTTCTTGGGATCTGATCCTCTTCTCTGAGGTGATCATGCTTGTATACGTGATAGATGGTTTATCGATATAAGAACTTCTCCCGTGACGTTCAACTTTTTCATGGAAGGCATATGTTGTACGTCTCGAAGAACCAATGAGATAATCCCTTCTGGGATCTGATCCACTTTTTTGAGGCATCCATACTTCCATACATAGTGGATGATTTATCTATGTAGGGGATTTTTCCATAAAGTTCAGCTTTGTCATATGATTATGTATTGTACGCCTTATAGAACTAATAAAGTAATCCCTTTTGGGATCTGATCCTCTTCTTCGAAGTGTCAACGCTTCATACATGGTGGATGATTCATCCATTTTGGGGCTTCTCCAATGACGTTCAGCTTCATCATGGGACGTATGCGTTGTATATCTTGGAGAACCAATGAGGTAATCCCTTTTGATATCTGATCCTCTTCTTCAATGTATCTACGCTTCCATACATGGTGGATAACTCATCCATGTAGGGGC
This sequence comes from Fraxinus baroniana, assembly GCA_903798355.1. Taxonomy (NCBI): domain Eukaryota; kingdom Viridiplantae; phylum Streptophyta; class Magnoliopsida; order Lamiales; family Oleaceae; genus Fraxinus; species Fraxinus baroniana. Next base: position 975 of record CAIGRO010044154.1, on the reverse strand, counting down.
TTCTCCCATGATGTTTAGCTTCGTCATGTGGGGCATTTGTTGTACGTTTCGAAGAACCAATGAAGTAATCCCTTTTGGGATCTACTCCTGTTCTTCAAAGCGCCTACGCTTCCATACATAGTTTATGGTTAAACCATGTTTGAGCTTCTCCCATGATGTTCATCTTTGTCATGGGAGGCATGTGTTGTACGTCTCTAAGAACCAATGAAATAATTCCTTTTGGGATTTGAGCCACCTCTTCGAGGCGCTCATGCTTCCATCATGGTTGATGAATCATCCATGTAGGGGCTTTTTTCATGATGTTCAACTTCGTCATGGTAGGCATATGTGATACGTCTTAGAGAACCAATAAAGTAATCTCTTTAAGGATCTGATCCTCTTCTTCGAGCTGCCCACGCTTCCGTACTTTCAGCTTCGTCATGGAATACATGTATTGTACATTTCGGAGAACCAATGAGATAATCCCTTTTGTGATTTGATCCTCTTCTCTAAAGTGCATACATAGTGGATTATTCATCTATGTATGGGCTTCTCCCAAGACGTTCAGTTTCGTCATGGGAGGCATGTGTTATATACCTTGAAGAACCAATAAGGTAATCTCTTTTGGGATCTGATTTTCTTCTCCGAGGTGCCCACACATTCATACATGGTTGATATTTCATCTATGTAGGAGCTTTTCCCACGACGTTTAGCTTTATCATGTGAGTGATGCTGCATTTTTCATCCAGGTCTTCTATCCATTAATTGTCGATCACAGTTCTTCTTTGATGTGGTACGAGGCTTTCCAATGTGGACCCAGCGTATGTGACATCCCGAACTTAAGCTTCGAGTGTTACGTACTAAACATAATAACTTTTGCCTTTACTACATGTAAAAAATCTTAAATAAAATGTAATACATACTGAAAACTTATTCTCAATTGGAATATCTCGATCTTCTGGTATGTCCAGTACAATGAAGTCCACCGAAAATATT
>CAIGRO010044148.1:0-11894 GCA_903798355.1 Fraxinus baroniana | reverse complement strand
TTATATGGCATGCGGCCGCATGCGTAAAGAGGTTTTTACGGCATGTATAAAAAGTACATTTTATTGTAGTGAAGCAACCAAACAAAAATAAAGTCTGAATAACCTCTTGATTACACAACACGTAATCCGCACTCGGTGTTGAACGCCACAAGAATTCTCTTGATAAGTTCATAATGTTCTAAGAAGAACAATGTTTGAAAAACACAATAGCCTCTCGAATATATCTCAATAGTAAATTTGTCAAGAGGTTCATGCATTGAATAATGAAGTCCTATTTATAGTAATAGCCAGAAAACCTAGTAAAAACGTAATTAGGTAACAAAATATTATAAAATTGGAAAGAAAATATAATTCTAGTCTAACAAGGAAATTTGCGAAAAAATAAAAGTTTCCGCCACCTTTTTCTCGACATGTTTATGTGCAACTGCAAGCCAAAAAGTACCACGCCTTCACGTGACCTTGTGCAGAATTTCATGCCATTTTCCAAATGTACTCATGGGTAAAAATTCGATAACGGAGCTGAAAGTTATGCCTGTTTTCATCCATACTGCTCGTTTGCTGCTTAAATCGAGTTGATCCATTTGGTTTCTTCTTTCGAACCCAACATGAAATTTGTTCATTGACTTGTTTACTTTGAAACCTCGTTAACCATAGCTTGAGCATGTAATCACATCACCTCTTTTACCTGCTTTGCCCTCGAGCGTGTCATCGGGCCTCCTTCGATAATCAACGGGTCCCGCCCTTGCTTGTCCTCATCGGGCTCGACTCTTGGATCATATCAAAAGAGTTGACTAGACAAAGATTGATTTTCAGGTTGATCCTACACCGGAGCACCGTAAGTCTTCATCATGCACAGGCTGATTTGAACCAGACTTTAGCTATTAAGGAGGGTTTTTGGAAGCAAAAAGCTAGCTCTCGTTGGGTATGTGAGGGAGATCACAACACCAGACATTCTCATTCGCTGGTACGGGGACTGCGAATTAGATCTCGTACCAAGACCATCACGATTCAGGTAGGGGAAGTTCTTACTATTCCAGTAGATATTCAAAGCTCGCCAATCTCTTTTTTTCCAAGAATTATTATCCACTCCTTCACAACTTTTGAAGTATATTCATTCTGATATCATACCTAGGATATTGACAGAGGCAGATAATATGGCGCTGAACTGCCTCCATTTGACTGATGATGTGCGGGAGGCTGTTTTCAGTATTAATGCAGATAGTGATGCGGGCTCTGATTGATTTTCATCAGTATTCTACCAACATTATTGGGATATTATACACGATGATGTATGGGTGCAATCATTGATTTCTATGAGGGTGGTCATTTGCCGAGAAGATTTGCTGCTATGTCTATTATTTTGCTTTCGTAGAGGGAGAATGCATATAGATTGATGGATTTTCGACCTATCAGTCTATGTACGACATTCAATAAGCTTGTATAAAGCTGTTGATAACAAATTGAGTTCATTTTTGTCTTGTATTTTTTTCCCTCAGTAAAGTGAATTTGTCATTGGTTGACTTATTGGGGACAATGTTTTGCTGACCCAGGAGTTTTTACACTCCCCGATCGACTTATTGGGGACCATGTTTTGTTGACCCAAGAGCTTCTACATATGTTAGATAGTAGAATGTGTGGAGGGAATGTTATGCTGAAGCTTGATATGGCTAAAGCCTATATTAGTATGGATTAGAAATTCATTTATTCTATACTGGAGACATTCAGTTTTAACCAGTTGTGGACTGATCGGATCAGATGTTATATATTGGAGTGTCGATTCTTAGTGCTTTTAAATGGGCGGACATGTGGTTTCTTTTCTTCATCACGGGGACTCAGACAAGGAGATCCTATCTCTCCATCCTTATTTATAATTACGACGGATTACTTTTCTCGATTTCTTACTCAGACGTTTCAAATATATTCTAGTATGCAATTTCGATATGGAGGTAGTACTCTAGTCCTTCATCTTGCTTTTGCTGATGATATGATTATATTTACCAATGGATGAAGAAGTCTATCAGAAGGGTCATCAATTTTTTGGAGCACTATGAAGGGGTCTCTGGCCAATTGGTGAATAGATATAAGAGTGGTCTTATATTGCCTAGGTGGGCATTTGATATTTAGATACGGAGGTTAGTGATTTTGACTGGATTTTCACATCAGAGACAAGCGTTCACATATCTGGGAGTCTTTTTGTTTAAAGGGGCTTAATAAGCTTTCTGTATGATGATCTCATTATGAAGTTGAGGACTAGAATTTCTGGATGGGCACATCTTCTTTCTCCTGGTGGTATGATTACTTTATTGAGGTATGTTCTTTTCTCTGTATCACTGTATCTATTACAGATTATACAACCTCCTAAAGACATTTTGAAAAGGATGGAAAGTACATTTGCGCGATGCCTATAAGGTTTTAAGGATCATGCACGTCGTTTACATTGGCGGAGTTGGAGGCGATTTACCTTCCGGCTGATGAGGAAAGTTTGGGCTTTAGACGATTACAGGATACGGTAGACAGATTTTCATTAAAGCTATAGTGGCTGTTCAGGTCTTAGAGTTCTCTGTGGGCTCAGCTTTTATTGGGCAAATATTGTAGAGAGACACTTTCGTTGCTTACAGCAATTCCTTATTCAGCCTCTACTATTTGGAAGAGACTGCAGAGATTTGGACCATGAGTCGAGACACATTTTGCATGGCTCCTTAGGATATGACAGATCTTCTTTTGGCATGGTTGCTGGATGGGTAATTCTACATTGTCATCCATTTTCCTATACAAACAACACACATCCGCGAGAGTGCAAGACTTTTTCGAGGGGACTGAATGGGATTTTGGGTAATTACTACAGGCTCTTCCATCAGCTATAGTAGAGCAGATTGTGGCCATTCCACTATGTCCTTATGTCTCGGATTGCATTTTCTAGAAGGCCACATCAGATGATAGATTCACTACTAAATCAACATGACAGCTAATCCGCTCTAGTGGGCCAGTGCATGATTCATTTCGCCTACCGTGGAGCCCTATCATACCTCCTACCATTTTGTTCTTCTGTTGAAGATTATGGCAGGACTTAATATCAGTTGATGTATTATCCAGAGGAGGATATGCAGTCAATTGGCTTCTCGATTTTAGTGTTGTTAAGAGATTGAGACCATCACTCATATTTTTACTGGTAGCAGTATTTCAGATCATGTTTGACAACATTTTGGGGCTTTATTTCAAATTACTATGAGTGCAAGAGAGTGACAGACATAGATTTATGAGATGGAGGTATTCTGGACAGTTTGCAACGATCAGGTACATTCACATCATTATTCTTCTATTAATTTTCTGGTTTCTTTGGACTGAGAGGAATAATGCAACGCACATGAACTTAAGTATGAGTTCGAGACGTATTATATAGAGAGTTTACCATATGATATCCTTCTTCCATAGTGGTGGACTATTCCGACCGTTATATTGGGGGTAATGACATGCAACTTGCTCTACTTTTTGGTATTTCGACTCTTCCCCATCTCTTCCCCCTATCATGGTTTGGTGGCACACTCTATTATTTGGATCCATCAAGATCAACATTGATGGTTGGGTCAAGGATGGGTTTGCGAGTGAGGGATGCATCATTAGGGATTATACAAGAAAATGTATCAGGGCTTTCTCAGCTTCATATGGATAGTGTATGATATTAGAGGTGGAACTTATTCGTGATGGGATACTACTGGCTAGAAATCTTGGTTTGTCACATATTTGGGTTGAGGCAGATTTGATTGTGGCCATTCACTACATCACCAGATGTAGTGGACTGTGGCCTATCAGGAAATACTCAGATAGATTGCAAATATCGTTTCCTTTAAATGAGATATAATTTTTCACATTTTCAGAGAGAGGAACCAAGTTGCAGATGTACTTGCTACCGATGGTTGGCATCATTGTAGATACCAGGAATATGGACTAACCAACCTACCAGACATATTAAGGCGCTTGTTCAGATTGACAGATATGGTTTGCCCAGCATTAGAGTTTAAGTATTTGTATTTTGCTTTTACCTTTATTTTTGTTTACGCTTGTGCTTCTGATAATGGAAGTAGTACTCATTTTTTTACTGCTTTCCTATTATTCTTTACTTTCACTGTAAGGGAAGTAGTACTTCCTCATTTATTGATTTTATTAATTTCATTTATAACCATGGTATTCCTCCATCTCAAGTGAAGATATATTAATAAAATTTCGGAGGTACGACCCTCCTTCCATTAAAAAAAATCATTATAATGCAACATGGTATAAACATTTTAACATCTTAGTTGTACTAACTGGCGCAACATCTACAATTGTAATACATGATTAATTCTTTCCATAAAGGAAAAAATATAATATATTAATTCATTTATTATATTAAGTGATATAAAACAACTAATAAAAAAAAATGAATAGAAAGATTAAATAAACGAAAAATGATGTTCGGTAAAAAATTAAGGAGCCAGACACATGTCAGAACAAAACAAAACAACTACCAATAAAATATAATAAATAATTACCAAAAAATAAGAAAATTTGGATAAAATGGCACAAAAATTTAATCGAGATTCGAGAAAATTATTAATAGAAAGAAAAGAAATGTGTAAGTTTAATGTGTGGTTGATGAATATGGTTCAACAACAATTTTTCAACACTTCACCCAATTTGAGGATTTTACGTTCACAGTTGTGATGGCGGACGTGTATTTGATTATGATTTATGAGATAGATATTTGTCTATTTAGTTATTGAATTTATTTGAATTTTGTCTAATATGAATGCATCTTTTTAATTGGGTTGTGCTTAGTTTTAATTGAGTTAGATAAAAGTTTTATTTTTTTGAATGGTTTGCAAAGATTGAAACCTAAACCTAACCATTTCGAACTGATTTGGTTTGGTTCAATTAAAAAACAAAATGTTGACGGATTCACTTGGATCCAAATCAACGGTTTCAAAAAAGCAATTTCGATTTGATTTTATAGTTTGATGATTTCGTTGTTCAGTCCTACATATATCTTGGCTTTGTCCACCTCTGAAGGTGGGTGGGGCCTGCCCTAATCTGGAAAATTTAGAACGCAAAAGTCCCTTGGTCTGGTAAATTCTGGAGCCTCAATGGAAATGTCACAACCAACCCATTATTGAAAATTAGACTCAATACTCCGAAAAAACAACAAATTAGTTTACTAAAAGAAAGTAAAACCTTTCAAAACCGTAATTAATACGTTAACAAAACTCCAAAACCGTTCAATCCTCCACAAAGCCCCAAAACATTCACACTCACAGCCACGAACCTCCATAACTCTCTAAAGAATCTGCTTAACAAAGCGCATCGAATTTCTATTCAAGCAATGGTGAATGCTAAAATCATTTGTAGTACTTGTCTATACACAGCATATTTAGAATAGTCCAATTGATCCTAAAACTTAAAAGTTCAAATATCAAACTCTTTAATTCTATTTCTTAATTTTTCATCTCACTGGGTAATATATCTTTCAACATATTTGAAGCAATTAGATACTGACATTTTTTTGATGTATAATTGACCAATTGAACGTAACTCATGGGCTAAAGCTCTTGAGGCCACTGCGTTTGTTCCATAATTTCATAATTCATACTAACACATATATTCTGACGAAAAGTAGATTTTAAGCTTGTTTGAGCTCCTTTTTTATTTTTATTTTTTTGCCCCAAATGCATTTTGCAATAGTATTTTGATAGAAAATGTGTAGTTAAAAAATAAAGAATTTTTTTGGGTTTTACGTGTAATATTATTCTATTTAAGAATGTGTTGTTAAAAATACAAGATAAAAATGTATTTTAGAAATAAAAGAGACCAAACAAATTTATAATTTGTATACATGATAATATATTTTATGTTAAAATTAGCAGGAGATTTGTTTAGATTAACTTTCTAGAGTTTGGCTTTGTTTAGAAGATTAACTTGGAGCTTCTTACTTTCCTTTATAAGCTATAATTAAGATTCATTGACAAATGGTTTTTTATTGAATAAAATATTGAAAGTGGGAGATTTCCAATTCTTGTGGTCAAAATCGGTACTCTACGTATTTGTTGATCAACTCTCAACATTTTTGAACGAAACAATGAATCAAGTATTTGGTATTCTTGCAAAGAATCAATGAATATTTGATTATGTTATTTTTTTTTCGCTTAATTTTTGTTGTTTCTGGCTGCGTTAGTATCTCTCTATGTCATAATTTAGAGATAATATAATTCATTACCTGAACTTCAAAGTTTCATTTCTACTAAGACATCACAAGATATGTGACATTCACATACGTGACATCCTTAGTTTTATTTTTATGATAGAAATCTAAAGTTGATTTCTACCCGATTTCTTTTATTCAACTAGTAGTAGGGTGTTATATATATTTGCATAAAACATGCTAAAAAGCTTATTCTGAATAGCTTGGAAGTTCTTTTATCTCCCAAAGTTCNATATTTGCATAAAACATGCTAAAAAGCTTATTCTGAATAGCTTGGAAGTTCTTTTATCTCCCAAAGTTCTCTCAAACCCTGCAAATCACAAGGAAACAAGAAATTAAAAATGTATCCAAAAATTGGTAAAGAAAAAAAAAATATTAATAAAATAGAAATAAAAATAGAAGAATTGAATACCGGGAATAGTCAATACGGATTCTTCCAGCATCAGGATTAGCAATCATTGAAAATGCCTCTTGAGAGAGATCAAGTTGGTTTGGTCCGCAGCCTGGACACAGATCTACAATTCTTACAGTTATTGTTCCGTCTCGGCATGGATATGGTCCTTGGTTGGTGGCTCCAGTGCACCTCACTCTGTAAGAACTTCCACAAGCTGCTCCATTGTTGTACAATGAAGGATTAGCTGCTGCTATCATTGTACCTTGGGGTTGATTTCCATAGCATGCCGACGCTACATATAGTTCCATAATGAATGGTCAACTTGTCCATGGCTAAAAGGTCAATGTCTCGTGATAAGATAAAATAAAATTTTTGTAGCCATAAGTTGGATTTCACGTTGCTCTTAGTAAAAGAGTTTTTATTTAATGAATTTTGATTAATACAATATTTAAATAAATATATATCGCGTCTCCTCTATAATAGTTATATAGTCCAACTTGATTTCATTGTCTGACAAATTATTTAAGCTCAATTTTCTTACCACCATTCAGATTATGAAAAATTGTAATGTGTCTAGCATTTAGTGACTTGGTCTATGCGTGACTGAACATTATGATGACAACATTACAAGATACAGGGCTGTGCATTGTCCGATTCAATCCAGTTCTCTTTAGAATCGAATCAAATCCGAAATTTTCGAGTATTTAGTAAATGAAACTGTCGGGTCTAAATTTAATTATGAATCCGTTCAAGTTCAATTCCATTTGGTTCGGTTCGGTTCGATTCGGTTCCGGATTTTCATACAATAATTAATTTCTTTTTATAGTACAACGCTACATTAATTCGACTTTGACATATTCAATCTTAACTCGTGATATCTTCTGCACCTCTCTTTATTGAGTTCTTCATAGATTTAATTATTAAAATTTTAGGAAAAGGAAAATGGTTAGTTCACAATAATAGAACGGTAGAAATGAGACTACGGTAGAATAAGAGATTTGAGTAAAACTTAAGTCAATTTAACTAAGTTAAGTTTGACTCGAAATTAGAAATAGTAAACTCATATTTGAGTTTGAACTAAATTAATTAGTTATCAATTTATTGAAAAAACTAAAATAACTTGACTTATTTAAGATTAAAAATTAAGAAAATTATGGAGATTCGGTTCTTCGATTTTTGGTCTAGAATCGAGAATCGAACCAAATATATTAGTTCTCGATTCACATATATGTTTGAGTATTTAACTTAAGGAGAACCGCTCGTTTCGGTTTAGTTCGGTTCGAATTTGATTCTTTCCAATTTGGTTTGAAAGCTTTGTCCAGCCTTAAGATACACGAGGTCTCATATATTAAGAGCGTAATTGTTCATGTAGTAGGATTCATTAATTATTAATTTTTATTTAGACCCGTTTGATGGTCATTATTGAGAAAAATGATGTTTTGACTAGTGATTTTTTAGAGAATATTTGATTAAAAAATGGAGAAAAGTTTATGGTTTACGTGTAAAATATTTTTTTATGTGAATGTGTGATTTAAAATGATTATAAAAATTAATTTTTTTTTTAAAGGGAGACAAACAGGGACTTAGATAGCTTCAACCGCAAATAACAATAATCCCGAAGGAAAACAACAAACAGTAGCAGAAAATTTCCGGCTATCGAAGCAACAATACATTTATCTTGACAGGCGTACGGAGAGAAACTTACGAATATATACAGTGTAGAAAGTGGCAGTTCCGGCTATGGCAGTGGCCACGGAAATTAGGCTACTGGTAATCAGTGCTGCTATGATGATACGTTCCATCGCCATTCTTAATAAAATTAAGCTCTGAACTTTAGCTCTTAGTTTCTATTCTGAGTGCAATTCTGCATGCAATATGGATATATATCTTTCGTAACTAGGAATAATGCCCTATATATAGGAAGGATCTTGCAGCCACCACAGCACCAGATAACGTTGTCTATACGTCTTCTTAATATACGACCTGTTTTTTTGCGATGATATCTTCTAAGAAGTTAATTTTGAATTATACACGTATTGACTATTGACTTCTTTTCTCACTTAGGAATTTAACTTCCGACTAATATAAAGTTTTATTTAGTGCTGTTTGATTCTCATTAATTGGGAAAAAAAAAATGAATTTTCAATAGTATTTTTAGGAGAATGTATAGTTAAAAAGTAGGGAAATTTTTTTTATTTTTCCAAATATTTTATAAACATATTGATATAATAATCTCATAAATATACTAATTTTTTAATTGAATAAATATTCTACAAGCAAGGTAAATAAATAAACAGGAAATCGAAAAATATTTCCTTTAATAATCTTTTGTGTCTTCATCTACGCCTGATTTAATACTAAAAAACTTTCATTTCTTTTATAAACAATTTTATTCACTGGCTGCCTTCACAGTTCACATTATTTCAAGGCAAAACGGTCAGCTTATTCCATTGGTATTGTTCATATTATGTTATTCACTAGTCCTCGTATATCCTTCTTTGTCCATGTTTTCCACAAACTTTCTGCTACAAAATAACAATAATTTATAATACGTAAAGATTTGGATGGACAAAAGCCTATGGATGCATGAATTCAAATGTACGATGATTAGAATTAATTGTTAGAGAAGAGACAATATGTTAGTTCCTCAAAAAGCTCACTCATAGTTAATTGGTCAAATTCATTTGTTTTTTGTTTAATCTAAAGGCCGACACAAACAAGTTTTATGAATCATTGGCGGCAAAATTGAAACTCAAAACCTTTTATAGTTTTATTGTACCATATTGAATCACAACATCTAAAAGCTTAATGAGAAATAAGAAAAGAATAGAGAGAAAAGAGAGAAGTAAAGAATATGTGTATATTTTGAGGTGTATATAAACTGCACAATATACCATCCCTTTATAGGAGAATGAGGTTACTACAAAATGTAACAATATCAACTAATTAGGGCTAATTAGACAAAATAACAATCAAAAAAATAATGAGAATAAAAAATACAACTTGGACTCAAATTGAAATTGGAGAGCAGCATAACTAGAGCAATTGTATCGATTTGCAAAAAAACTCCAAGCAAGTTTGGCATTCCGAAATTTGGGAAGAAAACTTTGAATAGAATGACTAGAGGTATTAATGAACCACGATAAAATTTTACAATAGGTAGCTTCCATATCTCAAGGCGTTTACCAAACTCATTCGCAAACTTCTTCTTAGTTGTCACCAGTAACAAAATGCCACAATTTACGACCAGTTTAAAAAATCGACATCTGCTAGGCCCAAATATAGTAATTGGTGCCATCCAAAAAAAGAAATCAATAGGATGAGTAATATTAAAAAGGTTGAACCCCAACCTTGAGGACCCCCACCGACCCTGCCCTGGACCATCGTGGAGGAGGTAAATCGCAGGATGTGCCTCCCAGAAGTCAGGGTGGAGAGCTTATGGATAGGCTGAGCTATTAACCCTATGGTAACTCCCGCTTGCAATAAAGTCAATTTCACCTTATCTGGGAGATTTGCCCTGGGGGCCAATAGGATGAGTAATATTAACATCATTAGTGGAAGTCATAAATGAATGATATTAATCGATTCAAAGCAAATGGAGGTCACGGATGTTCTTTCCACCAAATTAATCCGGGAAGCCTACAATCGATTAGAGGTACTAAAAAACAAAAAACCAATAAAAGAAGCCTCGGAATTGATAAAAGAACGATGGGATCTAATAACAAGAAATATGGTAAGAAACAATAGCGGCGTGGACTCCGTTTCTGATATCAAAACATCAGGACTCGAAGAGCGGATGACTCTCATACCATGTAGAAATAAGAAAAGTATAGAAAGAAAAGAGAGAAGTAAAAAAATATTTGTATATTTTGAGGTGTATATAAACTGTACAATATACCATCCTTTTATACGAGAATGAGGTTACTACAATATGTAACAATATCAACTAATTAGGGCTAATTAGAAAAAGTCAATAAAAAATTAAAGACGTGTAGAATATTTTATTATGTAAATATTTGGTTGAAAGTGATCATATAACAAATCATAAAATAAATTAATGGGTGTCAAACATGTCCTTAATATAAATGCTTAAAAGTTTTATTTCATATGTTAGAAAATTTGACAAATTGAATTCTGTACGAGTATGGACCTATACTTTTATACTGCTTAAAGTCTCAAAACATATTTTAATTACAGTCTTTATGATTAATAAACTTTCAGTAAATTCTTTTTTAAAAAAAGAATTTTAATTCAATTTCGTTACCAAAATCATCTATTTTGGAGTCTTTCTGTTTCATAAAATTTGATTAATTTAAAATGCTGAATAAATATATTCAGCTCCGTGATACTATAATAATAATCCATCGTTCTGCTCGTGAAATAATGAATCTTTCTCTTAGTTTTCACTTAGAAAATTCATCAACTATTCCAAGCCCTTGTTTGGTTCGGATTAAATTCTAATTTTAATCCAAGTCAAAGTCAAACAATCAACATTAACCACATCTTTCATGCGTCCCACAACTTTTCAACCACACATTTCAAAAACTTCAATCATAATCTATTAAAAATCTAATTTTAATTCCCATTAAACACTCTCCAAGTATTATTTTTTTTTGATCATTTTATTTTTTTGAGGGGAAAAATAGTATCGACATCTTGGCATTTGATTGTTGAAGAAAACCAATTCCTAAACATTATATTACTAAGGAAAAATTGCAGCCACGGTACCAAGCCTTTCACTTTTTTTTGCAGATTTTGCCCAAATCTTTCATTTGTGCCACCAATGGTACCAAACCTTTAAACAATTCGCACTCGGAGTCCAAATTAAAAGTTTCCGTCCATTTGACTCAAAAAACCCTAAGCTGACTTCAAAAATTAAAATTTTAATAATTTTGATCTAATAAGACACGGGTAGAATGGTAACTTTATAATTTTCATATAAAAAATAAACAAAGGGTAATTATATTACCACTACAAATTTTACTAAGTACACCACAAATTTCTTATTTACTTAAATAACTTTAAATGAAATTACATAATTGGTGTTTTAATATATTTTTTACTTAAATAAATTATTATTACACCACGTACATAAAACCTAAATTCTTTATTTCTTTCTTATTTCTGCCCCCCGTGTCTTCTGCATATCCAAGATGAAGTCCCTGCAGGCTCTTGATAGCAGCCTCTAAATTATTACCAGATTCTTCCAAAACCCATCACAGATTCACCTGGTTAGAAAAATGCATAAATAGATTATTTACTGTGTAA
>CAIGRO010044143.1:0-30158 GCA_903798355.1 Fraxinus baroniana | reverse complement strand
AAGGCCCTATAGGCCAAATGAAAAGAAACAGGATGCAAGGACATTCAGTTACTATTTTATTGGATATTCTGAAATGTCTAGGAGTTACAAGTTTTATGATCCCACAACTAAGGTAATTTTCGAGATGGGAAATGCACGGTTCTTTGAGGATGTTGAGTTTGCGGGGGCAGAAAGGGTTACAGACTTTGTCTTTGAGAAGAAATATGTTGAAATTCCTCCAATTGCTATTGACAATGATTAGGATCAATTTTTATCCCTGACATTATTAAAGAAGGAACTCTGGATCAAGACAATGTCATTGTATCTCCCTTTGAAGGTCAACAACATGTTCCAGAAAAAAACCTTACAGGCTCAAGAACCAATGCCATTAAAAAGATCCACCAGAGAGAGGAGAAGTGCGATTTCGGACTATTACATCGTATTTCTCCAAGAACATGAAGTTGATATTGGAGTGGTGGATGATGATCCGGTTGACTGGAAAGTTCTAACTCTCAAAAGTGGCTTGATGCCATAAATGAAGAGATAAAGTCCATGAAGGACAACGACGTGTGGGACCTCGTTCCATTGCCTGAAAGTGCGAAACTCATTGGTAGCAAATGGATGTTTAAGACCAGAGGGATTCGAATGGTGATGTGGAGAGATATAAGGTTCGTCTTGTCGCAAAAGGCTTTACACAGAAAGAATGCATCGATTATAAAGAGATTTTCGAATGGAATGGATCATTGGAAAGTAGCCAAACGAGTCATGCGGTATTTATAGAGAACAAAAAACTACATGCTCACATACAGGAGATCGGATCGGTTGGAGATCATCGGTTATTTTGATTTCCATTTCGCGGAATGTCAAGATAGTAGGAGATCCCCTTGAGGCTATATCTACATGTTTGCTAGAGGTGCTATTTCCTGGAAGAGTGCTAAGCAGACACTCATAGCTAATTTCACCATGACAGCGGAGTTCATAACATGTTATGAGGCATCAAATCATGGAATATGGCTACGAAATTTTGTCACCGGGCTGCGCATTATGACAATATAGAAAAACCACTCAAGTTATTTGCAATAAATCAGTACACGATATAAGGTTATTGTTGTGGAACTCGATGAAGTTGAAACATATGGAGATCAAGTTCTTGGTTGTTAAAGAAAGAGTTCGGAGTGGACAGGTGTCAATAGAGCACATTGGGACAAACTCCATGGTTGCAGATCCGCTTACTAAAGGATTGATACCCAAGGTCTTTCATGAACTCACTACTCATATGGGTGTAATATCTCTTGAGGATATAGTTTCAATGGGAGTTTGTATTTTTATGCTTTTTCGTATTAGACACATGTAATGTCATTTTGGATATGGTTTATGATTAAAGTTACTAGCGATTATAAAGTTTTAAGTTTATTATCATTGAACTTATTTGAAAATGATCTCAATAAGGTATTAAGGTGGACCGATTGGGAATGTGCATGTTAAGATCATATCACATGTAACTTTCATGCCACACATCCATGTTTGATCCATGTCATTCAATCATGTCAATATACGTGACCATTGATGGGTTTAATTACGATATAAGTAGCGAAAGTCGCTTTGATCCTATGTTGATATGATTGATGGACCGGATTGTTTGGGGATACATTCGGTAATGATAACAAAATTCTAAGTACTCATAAGAATATATTTAATGCACAAATATAAAGTAACATATAACCCAAGTGGGAGATTGTAAAGATTTTAATCGAACATTAAAAATTATTATTTGGTTTTATTTATGTGATTTTTTTATATGAAATTCATGTGTGTATTGTAAGGATTTTTAATTGAACATGTGGGCTTATATGTGAAATATTGTGTATTAAATTAAAAGCTATCAATTTTGATTAAGCTCATTTAAAGTGATCTAATAAGGTTTTGGTACTTTAGGTTTTGAAGCATCCAATTAAAGTGTAGGCCATTATGTGTAGAAATTAGGCTTGTTCCTAATTTCATGATGGTCCGAATTAGGTCAATAGGCCGTTAGTGTGTGTGTATATATATATATATACGAATGAACATATGTTGTGATTCATTCTGTCATGACTCCCATCATCAGAAAAAAATAAAGAACTACGAGTTGATCTTGAAGACTAAAATCGCAGGATTCATTCATCGCATTAATCATGTCTGATTCAGGTACGCTTTCGCTTTCGATTTACATATTCTTGATGATCCAACATGAACTATTCATATGACGGTAAAAAATATTTTCCCTATGCATACAATTGAGCACTCGACTCTTGTTAAAAGACTACTTCGTTAACTTTGTGGCTCTATAAGTGATGGTTCTGCTGTTAAAAATTCTTCCTTGTAAGCATACTTTCTCCAATGTGGAGTGGGCTCGCAATGAGGGTGATATTCCTCCACCAGTGCTTATATTGTGTATCTTAGCTGAAATTCTATATCCTAGAGCTCAAAGAAGCAATGGATTGTAGCTCGTTCCTTCGTTGGAACTGAATATTTCTCAGTTGCTACAACAGCAGAGCGGTGGCCACTTTAGGGTCCCCCAAAGCCCATTTCAAATTTTTAAGGGAAAAAAAATAGTCTGATCCTGGATCTGCCCCTACAATAGAGCTTAGTTAGGTTTGTTCTTTGTTACATTATCTTATTGTTCCACTCTCTACAAATCTAGTTTTTACTATGACAATATTTGGCTACTCAACTTTGTTCTAATCCCCTTTTTCATTCACGAATGAAACATGTTGACATTCATTTCATTGCACCTATTTCGTCAATTGATCAACTTGTTAATATGCTCACCAAATCACTTCCCAGCTCGATTTCTCCTCAAGGATACGATTGTACTCTACTCCCCCACAACAGAAGAATCCTTATTTGGGCAGATTGTTGTAAAAAAAAGTAAAGAGTCAAGGGTTGAAGGTTGAACTCGGATTGAGCCACTACTAAAATTTATATATTTTTATACATCATAAATAATTAACAATTAAAAGCAAAGTCCAATATTCAATCAACCACACCAACTCCATTGTGCAACTAATGGTTATTCTTATTTCTGTTTAATATTATTAAATAGCCTAATTAACATATATACTAATTTGTAGTTAATGTTAATAACTGAATTTTCAATTTAAATTAGCCAAACTAGTAAAATAAAAATTAACATATAATTATAATAATAGACTTTGAAAGGCCACAAACGGAGAGTTCTTGGTCCAAGCAGGGGAGTTCCAAGTTTCAAGGCATAAATCCTCCTCTTCATTCTTTCTTTTTGGAGTCATATTTAGCGTCACTGGTCTAGGTGGCAGCACCAATGGTGATAAATGATGGATTAATCCATTTGTACATAATAAATTACTCTCACTCACATATGGACCATGCTTGGTTGCCCAAGTTGGGTTACAAAAGGGGGGTGCCCAAGTGAGTTGGCACCCCCCTATTGGAGGGGGCAGCTGGTGGGCCACGTGTATTTAAAAAATTCGGACAATGTGATCCCCACCCCACCCTCATTGTGAGTAGTAGATAAAAAAATTCAGTACTTATAGCATGATCCTTAAATAATGTGTTCAATTAAATAGCTTACACAATTTGACTTTTAATTGAACATATCATATAATGCCTCTCAGATTAGTAAACATGCCAGTATTTCCCTATTTTTTCGATTGAACCGGCCAGTATTTCCAGTTTCAAAAACATAGCTTTCAATGATTCTTTATTTGACTTTGTACAAGATAGTTTCCGCTGGAGTTGGTTTTGCTTATTCAGTTTACACATTCGTTCAAATCTTTGTACTCTATAAATACTCAATTATGCCATACTTGATAACTACAACTCTAGTGATTTTTTACATTGAGATACTGTGGCTTTGTTAGCACTTTTACACATACAATTCATTCCTTATCAGAATAAGTTTTCCTAGTATAATTTCACATGGCAACTCATAACATGATTTATCATTTACCTTTCACCGAAAGGAGAATAAGAATGCATTTAAAATGTAATACATTATCATCCATGTACAGAGGAAAAAAAAAATCAGGATCCTTTGAACAGTACTACTTTGAGAGAAGGGACATCTTGTTGGCCAAACATAAATTATTCTAATTGATAATAGTAATGTGAATCCCCCAAACATTGGATCTAACTATGCTCTTCATGCTCCAAATTTTCTATGATTCAATTTACGTTTCTTGGGTGAAACAGAGGTTATCTCAATCGGTGAGAAAGAACGAGAAAATCCCACCCCACCCCATCCCACCCAAGTTCCTTGATTTTGGGTTGGTGGGAAAATGAATTCTAGATTTGGCTTTTCTTTTCTTTTCTTTTTTTAAATTTTTTTACTTTAATAGACAATTTTCATGTAAAACGAAGTTAAACGAACACTAAATTTTGATTAAAAAAATTATTTTTTTCGTTTTTTTTTTTTTTACTTTTTGGCAATAGAAACAAATTTTTTAACTAATTGTGAAAAAAATTATCACTTTAATGGACAATTTTCATGTACAACAAAATCAAACGAACACAAAATTTAAAATTTTTTCGAGTGAAAAATTATACCAATTAAACGCACTAAATTAATAATTTCCTATAAAATAATTTTTATGGAATTATTTTTCTTAAAATTCATTTTCTTTTCATCCTTATAATCAAACGGACCTAAAGATACCAAAGTACCCATGAGAAATTACTCTGTAAAAGAATATCACAACGCCAGCAATGCTCCCCCTCCCTCCCTCTCTCCACTCTCTCTCTCTAGAGCTCAGAGACAAAGTAGTCATACTAGACTGCAGCTATATAAGCTCGATCGAGACAAAGACAGACCCGAAATGTTAAAAAAACAGACAATGACAGTACACAACAGAACATTATTGTTTGTTTATAGAATTATTCTTCATTGTTTATAATCAAACACTATTCTTCACTAGCATACACCGCAATTCAGAATCCATTCCAACTGCCACGGCCCCTATAAGGCCCGACCCGTTTCCTGTTTTCGGGTCCCTTACCCTCACCTTTCCGAAAAGTTTCAAGAAAAAATCAGTTTGAGATTGAAAAAATGTATTCTGCTATGCCCATACACAGTTTGGCATTGGATGGGAGTGGAAGGGAGTATCCATTTGATGGCACCAACTTGGTTGGGGATCCATGCGTTGTTCTCACGACGGATCCGAAGCCCCGACTTCGGTGGACTTCGGAGCTCCATGAAAGATTTGTTGATGCTGTAACCCAGCTTGGTGGCCCGGATAGTCGGTTCCCGTTTTCCCTTTTTTTTTTCCCTCATATATTATTTTCTATATGCATGTATGCGTTCAATGTGTATGTAGATATGTCTATTTACCTTGTATGTGTGCGCATTAGAAGTTGACTTTTTGTTAATTTTTACATGAAAATAAGGGCAAAATATTAAAATTTGTAGGAAATTCTACTGTTGGAGTTCAACTCAGTTTTGACTATAATTTTTAATGGAGTGCTTATATATCAAAATTATGTTAAAATGAGTTTGCCACTGTATCTTTACAAATTACTGTTGGGGTTTTGTATCTTATGCTGTACCTTGTGCTAAGAAAATATACTCATCAGTTATGCTATACGAACAGAGAAAAATTGATAGAATTTTCACAGAACACTTGGCAATTTTTCATTGGCTTTGGACCCAATAATGACAGAAAATGCACCATACAGGTGCTGTGTTTCTGTGAATAATTCCCTCACAAATTGACACTCCTTGTTTGTACCGATTGCAGAGTTTCTTCTGACAAAACAAAAGATGATAGTGGATTTAAAGTTTATGAGAGTGGAATATGAAAAAAAAAAAAATCTGTATTTTTGATGTATGGACAGTACTCTGAAGAGTTCTCTTTTTTGCCTTGTCAAAACTCTCAACAACTTATACTTTAAATATGGTTTCTACAAGGATTCAAAAAGACCAAAAGTCTTTTTGGCCTTGTAAGGTTGTATCTTACTTTAGTTGTTAATAAATTTCTCTCCCTAGTTGTGGCTTAAAAAAAAAAAATCTAATTTTAGATCTAGTACTTGGTGTTGTTATTGGGGTTTGAAGTTGTGCTGAAGGGTTCTGTTCTGTGGAGAGTTAAAGCTATGTTTGTAAATGAAACAAGATTTCACAGGCTTTGCAATGCTATAAGCTCAAGGGAACCTTTAATTTGCATTATTGCTAACTGCAGAGATCCAAGATCATGATGCCAAAGTAATAATCCGCCCTCTGCCAGTCATTACTCTTAACTTCAAATTGTTACCGAGCTTTCGCATAACCAATTAACACAAATAAATCATCTGAAATATTTGCTACCGGGCCTGCTCTTACACGTGTTGGCTGAATTAAGTGACATTTATTACTATCTGTCCATCACGTGAAATGGTGGGAGATGAGCTGAAAGAGTTACGCGTATCTCACTAGGAAGACTTGCTGTACAATGGGTGCTGAAAATACATTGTTGGATTGCAGTCACAAATGTGTGCCTCATAGAACCTTATGGAAAAACATGTTGCATAAAATTTATATTTATGTTTAAAACCAAGGCAAAAGAAAAGTAGGAAAAGAATATTTTTGTTATTTAAAAGTTTGCGGAACAGGAGCTGAATTTCCTTTTGGTTCTCCCCCAAAATCGTCCTTTTAACGGGAGAGATGTAAGAGGGCAATAAATTGTACTGTGATTCTTTGAGGGGGATCAGGTATGAAATAGCATGTGAAATATTTTTTACCCTTTTCATTTATCCAAGTTCTGTTTATATACCGAGTGCTTTCATAAATCACTTACCAATACAATGCTTCCCACGTAACCTCTCCTGGCTATTCTAAATGAGATATTTACCTTTTTCTTGCCTTTCTTGAAGTTTTTGTGTGTTTAATAGCTACATATATACAAGTTCCTGATGTACTATACTCGTCATTATTTTCAGATATATAAGTTAATTTGATGCATCATTCCTGAATTACATTGCAGAAGCAACCCCAAAAATGATATTGAGAACAATGGGAGTGAAAGGCCTGACTTTGTATCACTTGAAGTCGCATCTTCAGGTATGCTGTTTCACCATACCTTTCCTATCCCCAACCCACCCTAAAATCCCTGTGAGCGAAGGAGAGAAAAACAGTGCTTCATCTTTTTTTTTTATTCTCTTGAAAGTATAACTTGTTAATGTGCAAGTGTATATAATCCAGTATCTTACATTGCAGAAATACCGCTTGGGAAAGCAAGCTAACAAGGAGTTAACTGACAACTCTAAAGATGGTACTAACAAAAACCTTGTCATGATTTATAATTAGACCACTTCACATTCTCCGCATGCCTAGTTTCTTGGTAGGCATTTTTCCTATTTGAACTATTTAAAATGTCATTTAATTTATTGATTTAATAATTGTTATCTTTAATTAAGGTCATACTAGTACAGGAAAATCCTCCATTTATCGATTTTTAAATTTGGTATGTTTTGCTAATCCAACTGAAAAACTGTTGGGATCAAAGAGTGCTCAGCAGACGTAATACAGGATAGGCACTTTCATAGAAGACAAACATTGCATCTGAAAATTTCTGTCCAAGCTCCAAAGACTTAAAATCTTCCAATGAATTCTACCTCTATATTGACTTGGGTGTGTGGAAATCCTTTTGCAACACAAGGTTTGTTTTTTGAGTCTCAAGCTCTTCATGTAAAGGAGTTTTTTTTTTTTTGGGAAAAATAACGAGAACTGAATTCCTTTTCTTGATTTTTACTGCCCCTGGCTGAAAGCCAAAATATGAAAAATTGCTTGAAGATATGAATTGCCTTTCCTCACTACTTGGTCAAGCACAAGAGATTCGGACTGCTTTTCTAAATTTGAGTTAAAAAATATCTATTTGAAATATGAGGTATTAGATTGCGGATCACCCTGCACTAGTTGGCCCTATGTTATTATACATGGAATTAGGATTATATTAGTTAAACACATCTAATGTATCCAGTCTATCATGATAGATTAATTAGAGTTTTATCCTAACACTCATCTCTACTAATTTGAGAGCATCTCTAATGCATTCTATGGATTGCTATTTAGGTGATATACAAGTCGAAAGACTTCTGGTCTATATGACATTGATGGCTAATGAGTAGACACTCGAGTCCAAAATTAGTCTATATCCATTAATGCTTTCTAGGTGTCTTTATTTTCTTAGAATAAATACAAATCCACATCTAAATCTGGAAACTAAATATAAATGTTGTTGAGTCAACTTGTCTAACAGAGCTTCTGAATTTAGATGTAACTCATGTCAAATTGCATTGGAGAGAAATTTTTAACATTGTCTATTTTGCCTACATGATAATTTTTTTTAGCAATTTATTGAAACATTGGAGATTCCCTTATGGGATTATAATTAATCTTATTGAAGCTATTTTCAAACTCTAATTACAAACATTGAAGATGGTTTAAGGTTGAGATTTAAATGCACCTAACCTGTTCACCACACTTGACCAAATTGGTTACATGGAAACCTGATTTTCAATACTGTTTTTTTAAAAAAAAGATTTGAGTAATATTTTGAACTCTTATATTTTATCTACATGTTAAAACTTCATAAATCCGAACATTGTTTAATTCCTATTCTAAATATAAATATCAAAAGTAGTATGTCCGATCCTAATTGCCATTGTGGTGATCAAGATAAATCACATCAGCCTATAATGTTGACATATTGCAATCTATAGTTAGGGACTCACTGCTAACGTTGAACTTGTAATTAAGTTACAAGGAAAGCCCAATTGATGCAGCATATAAAGTTTATTCGAGTCGCAAATGCAATTAAATTAGTTAGGGTGTTTACATTTATTTCTCATTATTTTAATTATCTATTCGAGACAATTTTATTTCCTTGTGTTGTTTTACCAAAACTAGTCGGGTTGATACCTTATGTAATGAGGGCAATGCTTTGAATCGAAGACCACATTATTCTTGAATACAATTACAAGTTTTTGAATAAATCTCTCATATTCCCATCTCTCTTTCTGGCCCTCTCTCGCTTCTCCACTCTTTCTGCTTTCTGCCTTCTCTTCTCTCAATCTTGTCAATGTTGGGCATGTGGGCCCTTGGCCCATTGTTCGTTTTCTTTTAAAAATGGGTCCAGACTTGAGGGAAATTAAAGCAAAAGTTGATGGCATTTTCTGCAATTATTGGAATGATCCAATTAAACAAATAGGGAAATTATTTTGGTTTCTATTTTCTGAAGGAAGAGAACATATACATGCCCCATTTAGGAAGACAGGGTTTGGCTCTTTTGTTTGGGGTCTTCTTCATCAAGCCTTGTCTACCACCATTTATTTGTCTTCTCTAAGATTGTTCTTAGAAGCTTGATGAGATCTTACCCCTCTTACAGGTATTGTTTCTTGAGGTTCCATCTATTATTGTTAGATGATGATGTATTGTAGATAGCCAAGAATCGGTCTTGGTGTAGTGTGTGTTGGAATACCTCTTGATTTGGGTATAAATCTAGTGAGACTATTGTAATCCTATTGCTCTGGTGATGGTAGATTTTGTCGATTTGCCCCATTGATTTTTCCTTTGTCTTGAAGTGTTTTACGACTTTAAAGAATAATTTTGGCGCTATTTTATGCTAGCTTTATTATTTCGGTATTTTGTATTGCTTGCATTGGTTATTTGTTGAGTTGACTGTGTTCCTATTTTAATCACACAGTGAAGGGAAAATTTATATTCTTGTGCACATTGGTATTACCATTTGCTATTGCGGACTTACGTTTTGCTGGTTATTGTAGATTGGGTATTGTGGTGCATTGTTTGTTTGCTTGTAATTTTCTACAATCAATTCTCATATGGATTGTTGACTTTGGTTGTTTATCTGTTGCATCTGTCATCACCATGATTTGTCTTTTCATTGTATGGGTCAATCTCCGTACATCCAAATCATATAGTGTAAGCTCGAGGGGTGAATGCTCATATAATCCATGGAAACAAATTACATGCTTTGAATGTATATAAATGATGAATCAAATTTAAAATTCAGATTATTACAACAAATATAATGACTATTTTAAGGGCTCATTCCTAATGTTGACCCCAAAATCTTGTGAATTTTAACCCCTCAAAATATCTCCATTTGCGTATTTATCCTCTATTTTCGTTGTAGATGTTTCATATTTTGAATTTGATATTTATATTTATTTTTTTCTTATCAACTCTCCCTTTCATTTTCTATTTTCCCCCTTCACGGTGGGTTTTGGAATGTGTAGATTTGGACAATTAGCATACGGAGTATGGGATAATATTATTTCATCATCCATCTTTGGTGCCTTAAAACCATTGTATCACCCCATCAGGCAAATAATATTATGTGATAATATTGCGTATGTTTGGATCTCATTTTAATGAGATTCTGTGACCAAAATACATTTTACAATAGTGACAGGTGAATTAAAAATTTGGAATATGTCAACGCATTTGTCAACGATCAGGAAAATCAAAATGGCCAATGACAAAAATTCCATGTTTTGGTCAATTAAAATTACGCAATTACACTCAACCCATTACCCTAGAATTCTCCCCATCCAAGGGCAAAAATGGAACATTGTGCATAATGTATTGTTCATCAATGGAAATAAGTCAAATGTGCATCATTGTCAGACTATTTTCAAGATATTCAAATTAAGGGGGCCCACATTTGTTGAAAATGAGTGTGCAAATTGCAAAAGAAATGGGGGCTGAACAAACACATTTTTTCACAAGTGTAGTCCTTTATCGAGGCGACAAGATGTCGATCAGGATCTTCTGGATTTTTTGTTATTGAAAAAGTGAGGTTTAGCTTTATATGGATTAGGTGGACAAGTGGAAGCCTTAGCTCTTTTTTTTTTTTTTTTTAACCCAAGGATAAAAATGGTATACAAACAGGGTATGATGATCGGACTCTCCAAAAATGGAGAAGTATTCGTGTTGACACGACATGATACGGATACTAACACAGGATATAGATCGGATCTTTGGTTTTGCACTCTAATACAGCAAAGGGAGAAGGCGATGGAAAGTGGAGTCTCGTTTCTGGCTTTGCGTCTGTGGTGGAGTCCGTCTATAGCAAGGTGGAGTCTTGCTTCTAGCTTTGTTTCTGAATTTGTAGAAAGAAGATAACAAAGAGTTGGGGAAGACGATAGGTTAATTTCTCTGCCCTAATTGATTAAGTGGGCTGTGGACCGGACTTTGAAATGTGTTATATGGACTTCAGTAAAGTCCAATGCATAGGGTTGATGAAATTACAATTATTTTATTAGGATAAGTTGTATGGTCGAACTCATGTAATTTGAGTTTATTTTTGTATTAAATTTTTTGTTTCTTATATATTATTTGTGTGAACTAAATGATTTAATGTTATATCTTTTTTGGTATTAAGGCCCCGTTTGAGACATATTTTTCCTCACTAAAATGAAAAATATGACCGTTATTTATAACATCAACATTTAAATTCAAATTTTCTATCTCTTGTGTGGGCCCAATAACGACTATATTTTTCATTCTCATTCTACAATAATTTGGCTCAAACATGGGCTTAATTTAAATGCAAATAATAATAATAATACTAATAATATCCATGATAATAATAATTATTATTATTATATTATCCTCACTAAAATGAAAAATATGACCGTTATTTATAACATCAACATTTAAATTCAAATTTTCTATCTCTTGTGTGGGCCCAATAACGACTATATTTTTCATTCTCATTTTCAAAAAAGTTGGCTCAAACATGCCCTAAATTGAAATTTATTTCTATAATTATTTTTAAATAATATACAAGACATTGAAATTGGTTTTTTTCTTTAATTTCTTTGAAAATAATTTATTTTGGCTTTTAATTTAAATTGATTTAAAATTATAATCCAATTCTTTTAAGTTTAAACATTTGTATTGTTGTAATTTGCTATTTTTCTTTAATATTGTGGTTATTTGCTTTAATTGAATCATTTTTCTCTTTGTTATTTTGGCATTGTTATGTCATTTAAAAATAAAATAAAAATAAAAATTGTAAGATGTATCACCGTACCCATATCCAAAATTCGGATCGTTTTTAACCGTGTCCTCATATCTTAATTTTTAAAATGAGAAGGATCGTACCCGCACCCGAGTGAGTCGGAGCATCATAGCAAACAGGTAAACTTAAGACTTTCGAAGGGTTTGGCAAGCTGATCCAATATTTCTTTTCTGATTTCAGTTGCTCGATTGATAGGGTAAGAAAGATGTCTTTCTTTGAGGGATTTTAATCGGTTACAATTTGCAAATGATACCCTGCTTTTTTTAAGGCATCAAATGACTTTTCCTCAATCTTTTGTTTACTTTAAAACATTCCAATTTTACGAGCCTGAAATTCATGTCTAAGAGTGTAATTGTGGGAACTAATGTTGACTCTAGCTGCCTCGAGAAAGTGATTTATGGGTTGGTTGTTCTATAAGGAAGTGGGACTTGAAATTTCTATGCCTTCCTCTAGGATTTAATCTGTTGTCAGTTTGGTGTCCAAAAGTTAGGAAGACTAAGTAAATCGTTTCCCTCAAGAGGAGGTAGATTAACTCTTATTAGGCCATTTTGTCTAGGATACATGGTGTTTAGGATGTCAGGTTAGGTTTGTCATTAAGGAGAAACTTTTATGAGGTCTACTTTTGGGTGTGATCAGCATAACTATTTGTTATCTTGAGATTTGGACTAGAAGTAAAAGTAGATGTGGCGTAGGAGTAGGTAACCATAAGCTTGTGTAGAAGAACATAGGAAAAGGGCTTTGAATATTTCCTATGGAACAATCTTCTTTATGGGGTAGGGTTAAGAGTTGCAAGTCTGGTCTATAAACTTAGCTGTTCTGATTCTGAAAGAAACGTGAGAGGTTATGGTAGAAATTGTTGGGATCACAAAATGGGATATGGGTGTAGGAGATGAGATTCTTTTGCTGGAGGAAGTTGGGCTTTGTTCTTGTTCCAGTGGTTCTTCTTTTCCTAAAAACTAATAAGTTATATTCGATTGAAAATGTACCTGTTAAATCTGTTGCTGAACTCTCTGAAGGTGGGACAATGAATTGAAATTTTGAATTCCTACGCAATTAACTTAAAGGATTGTGAAATTATAGATTTGTCCTCTATGTTGACTACCGTTGAGAATATCTCTTTGAAACCTTTTTGAATTGACCAAGATTATGGATGTTGGGTATATTGGATTTTATTTATTATTATTTTTTTATAAAATAGTATGTCACTCATGCTCTTGTTGATTCGCCAAACTCCCCGATTTTTTACTAATTCAAATTCATTTGAAAAATATTGTGTCCCATACAAACAAGTTCTAGGGGTTTCCTGTAATTATTCTTAATCAAAATGATATGCTATATTCTTGCTTGGTTTTGTTTTTGCTTTCTTGGTATTAGTGGATTTCTTTTTTTGCTTGATTATTGTAATATTGTTTCCATAATTGATAAATTCATGTTTTCATTCATACCTACTTTAAAGTCTTTTCATCAGTTACCCTGTAAGACAATACTGAGTCTTTTTATGGAGGAAATGAAAATGCTGGCATTGAATAGTGCATGTGGAATGACAGCCTTCAAAATCTGGTGTAAATGAGAATGCGGGAAATAAGTGCGTAATGGATAACATGTTGGCTATCTTATAAAGCATTCCTAGCATTTCAAACTCTCAGTCATTTATTTGGCGTTGCTTTGGCTGCAGCATCTTGTGGCGCTGAGAGTCAGGATACTGGTTCATCCACATCAGCTTTATCAAGAATAATGTCACAAGATATAAATGAGTATGCTATATCCTCTTTTCTCTGACCAAAAGTTGTTTCTATTTGATCTTAGTTTTTCTTTTTCATATTTTCACCAGTGGCTACCAGGTTACTGAGGCTCTACGAGTACAGATGGAAGTTCAACGAAGACTGCACGAGCAGCTGGAGGTTAGGATATCACCTGTTTATGCAACTGTCTGATTTTTGCAGTGCATGGATGCATGTGTTTGTATTTCTGCTTGATGACATTAGCTTTAGCTTACTAACATTATCTGTATTTGGGCCTTATTTTTTTTCTTTTTTTCCAAGCATTTATGAAAAGGTTACTGTTTTCTTATAATTAAAAAATATTACTTATTTGAAAGTAATCCACAAATAACTTGTTTCCGACTTACCTAACTAAAAAAAATTATTTATTTTAAAACTTATTTTCTTATGAACAACAGAGATTGTTCTGTACGTTACCACTTAAATCTCTGCAGATGTGTAAAATTTAGAAAACCCCAAATTGAATATCTAAATTCTGCAACTTCGGGAATATATGTGATATAAACCAAGTCCAATGCCACATTAGTTTTCATCACATAGTTACCCTGTGCTCCATTAAGTTTGAATTTCATTACCAAGCTATGATGCAGAAAGGGTTTCTTCTTATAATACCATGAAAAGCAGGTTGAGCGTCATCTCCAGATCCGAATCGAAGCACAGGGCAAGTATCTGCAGTCAATTCTTGATAAAGCTTGTAAAGATCTTAAAGATGAGGATTTGGCCTCTGCCGGCCTAGAAACTGCCAGGGAAGAACTCTCTAAACTTGCTATCAAGGTTACTAATGACTGTGATGGGATTATCTTGCCGCCTTCCATTGGCAACAGCTTGGTGTTGAATGGTAGTCCAGTTCTCCCTGCACCACAGGCTGCTGCACTGAAAAAAAGACCATGGACTTTGTTTAGTAGTGGAGACCCGTCGCCTTTTAATGGCTATATGCCGGCAGCCAAGTGGACGACGGCAAATATTTGATGAATCGAAAGACTGTTCCTTTTTTCTACTGTCTTGGAGCAATAATGTAAACTGTAGTGTCAGTGGTTTGTATATTCTTGAAGTTGATTTATATGGATCAAGAAACTTCATAGTTATTTTCATTATTCTCTTCTATTTGTTGAAGTTGTTAGAGAGAGAGAGAGAGTCGTGCCTATCATTTAAAATCTTATTTATAAAGAACTTTTGCTTATTTTGATACCATGTTCTTTTTTGCAATTCTACTCTTTTTAGTTCATTCCATAGCTATTCTCATTTTTATTTTGTCGAACTTTTGTATTATTTTTTTGCTTATTAAAAATACGAGGGGTTAATAATAAGTTTCTTTGTACTTTTCTAACCATTATTCTGAAGGAAATTGTCGTTACATAAAAGATATGCTACTCGTTCGAGAGAGTCGGAGATAAGAATGCGATAAAAAAAAATTGGATATATAAGTGCATTAATAAATATTAGGAATTTTCATTACAATTAAAATAATTGTGATGCGAATATAGTCACTCTTATTATTCAGCTATATATGTTTTTTAGTCTCAATTTCTACGATGTACATGCAATCTAATAAGAGAAAATTAGTTTCAAGTTTCTTAAATTTGAATTTCATTAATTAGGAATTAATTTTTTTTTTCTTTAAAAAAATAGGCGATCACATGAATTTATATGCTTATGTCTCAATTAGATAACATAAGTATGATCTCATGCGTCACATTTATATAACATAACATGTCATAGACAAACAAATTGCTGGTAAATACTTAAGTATAAAGGTCAAGAACTCACAGTAAAACAAATTAAGTTACAATTTACACTAAAACAAACTAAAAGTCGAATAAAAATTATGTCACAATCAAATATCATATTAAGTCACAATGACACTTTTTATAGGTCACAATCATTTATCAGAATATATCACAATCAAAACTATTACAACTTCATATATTGGTGATTTTTTTGATTGTACAGAGGAAAAAAACTCACAAAAAATGAACATACTCACATGGGGTGGGCTCCTTGTGAATTAAATATTTTCATCTGTGGGTTTTTTTTTTTCCAGTACATGTAGAGATTCTCTATATTGGTAACTTGTCTCACAGCTTGATTCTCGATTCCCCACCAAAGATCTCTGTACTCAAATCACTTATGGCCCAAACCTCAAAAGATAGGAAAATGCCATAAAAGATTCTAACCACACTTGCAAGCTGGGCACTCTACCAACTATATTTGTTCAATCGGAGTAGCCCAACTGACTATAATTATTATTTTCAAATCAAAACAAGCATTCGGTAAATGATATCACCCATAACAACGAGATAAATGCATGTTTGGGAATTGTTTATGCATGACGTAAATTATAAATAAATAAATAAGTAATGAATAAGTTGATAGTACTTATATCTGGTCCCACAAAATATGCAACTAAAAATAAGTTTGACCGATTATAAACATTTTACGAACAATGCCAAACAAGTGCAAAAATTGGAATATAATCAACCCAATTACAAGCAATTGTGGAAGTAGTAAAAAATAAATAAAGCAAGCTTATGGACCATCCGTTACCCCTTGCAAGGAATAAAGTGTCAAGTATCAACGTTTACTTCTTTCATCAATGCAATGGCATTAGACAAAATTAAAGTAAACAAAGACCAAACGGAGAACTCAATGTTATGCACTACTTTTTGTGCATCGCATTCCACGACAATGCCAACCTAAAATTTTGTAACGTTGGCAAAACGTAGACCATAACGGAGTTTCACTATTGAACCAAACTCATCTCTAATCCATTCATCATATGGTGTGTCACTATTGAACTAGACCCGTTTCTAATCACTACCCCACGCCAAGCCATCCCTACTCGACTCTGATAGCTACGTCCACGTCCACGTTCACGTCCATGATTAACACCCATGAGCTTCTCTCATCCTTTTTCCATCCACCACCACTTAGACCTCTATAGGATCACCTTTGTTCAATTGGCATTATTTTTGTATTTATGAAATTATAAATTGATAAAAATAAATGTGGATAAGTATGTACTATTTATGCGTTCCGTAAAATATGTAGCTAAAATTAATGTTCCTCGAAAGATGAATTTTTTTACTAAAAAGAATGAAACCCAAATAAAGGCGAAAAATCACTTGAAAACTCCAAAATTTCATTGTCCCTACTTGTAAATAAAATAAAACTAACATAAAAATACACAAAAGGGACATGGAACCATAAATTAATTGCATGACACGTGAGACCTTATAGGCTAATAAAAACAAAATGATAATAACTTTTCGGTGAAGTAATAATTCGACCCGACCCAATTCGACCACATATCTTAATCATTATCAAGATATTCCAATTCAACAAAATTATAAATATTATCTCATATATCAGTTTCTGTTCCAAAAAAAATTATTTGGATAATTTCATTCATGGTCACTGAACTTCTAACAAAAGTTTAATTAGATTTTTCAATTTAATTTATATCAATTAGATCACTAAACTTTAATTTTATTCCCAATTTATCATTCTTTTACATTTCGTCAACTATCTTCGCTCAAATAGTTGAGTCGGTTAAAAGTTACACAATAATTAATCTTCCATGTATTAACAAGGTAACACCATGGATTCAGCTTCTGTTTGAGCCACATTAAAATTTTCATTCTCATTCTTCTACTCATTTTCAACCACACATTCTTCAGTAAAATAATATTTTCATCACATCAATTACTTTTTTCTTCTTTTTTAACCACATATTCCCCATCAATCTACTATTTCAAAATACATTTTTTTCAAAATAATGTGGCTCGAACACACTGTAAATATGGATTATGACAATATTTTTTAGATTAAAAAGTTAAAAAA
This sequence comes from Fraxinus baroniana, assembly GCA_903798355.1. Classification (NCBI taxonomy): domain Eukaryota; kingdom Viridiplantae; phylum Streptophyta; class Magnoliopsida; order Lamiales; family Oleaceae; genus Fraxinus; species Fraxinus baroniana. Next base: position 12,526 of record CAIGRO010044143.1, on the reverse strand, counting down.
CATTTTCCTTTTATTTAAAAGTTTTATGATGTGTCAGTAAATTCACACGCACACGACGATTACATGATAATTCATTGTAGTGTAACTACCAATTAAGCAATTCTTATAAATTTGAAATATGGCAGGTGGCCAAGTGGTGAAATTTGAAACTAGATCTAAGTTAAGCAACTCAATTTAAAACTAAATTGTAGTTTAGTAGAACAATTGAGATAAAATTAAAGTTTAGTGACTCAATTCCTTTTTTTCTTAAAGCTCAGTTACTACAATGAAATTTACCCAATTTTCTTCACATTGCTGCTGGGATTCTTGATTTTGCGCCTCGGCCCGATTGCCCTCCTTTTGAATAGTACTTACCTACTTTATATCCAACCAAAAAACAAAAAAATAATCTATTTTTGATCGAGTTCTGAATTTCCCTTTTCCTTTCTTTACTTGGTTTCTTCAATTTTCAAAGAAATAAGCTTCCCTTTGGTTGGTTTGTTTCAAAGGTTGAATATTCAGTTGAAATCAAGTTTAATCATCAATGAAAAATGGGATGCCGGGCCATTCACATGTGGAGTTTAAGTGGTTTAGTTGGTGCTTTTCTTGATCTCGCTATAGCCTACTTGTTGCTGTGTGCATCAGCTGTGTCCTATTTAGCCGCAAAATTTCTGGGTTTTTTTGGATTGTGCTTACCATGCCCTTGTAATGGCCTCTTTTTCACCGCCCCAAATAGGAATCACTGCTTACAACAACTGTTGGTTGATTTTCCAACTCAAACAGTATCTAACGTTCAACTTTCTATGAAGCAAAAGTTACCTTTCAATGATTCCATTTGGGAAAATAATCAAAACGGTAAAGTTATTAATGATAATGTTAACGGGATTCTTGAAATTGAAGGTGAGGCATCATGTAGTTCTGTATCAGATGCTAGATGGTCAAGGAATGTACCCAGGAGGCTGCTGAATTTGAGGAAGGATAGGTCTGATATGAAGGGGAAAAGGGTAGTAAATTATACAAGAAAGGGTGGATTTGGATTGAGGCGGCGTCAAAAGGGGGGCATTGATGGTGGGAATTATTCATCGGTTTCGTCGTATGATCCTTCCCTGTGTAGCGGGCAAGATGGTGCTGTTCCTATATCTCCTACTAGTGTCAACGAGAGAGGGAATGAATTCAGTGGAGGTATCTTACTGCCTGTGGATAATGAAGATGATGCTCGTAACTTTGAATGTGAGTTCTTTTGGTCCTTGAATTCCATTTTAGCTTGACTTCTTGTCATCAGCAACACCAGTAGCTATTTGATTGCTAGCACATCTTAGGTTGTAATTTATCGCAAGCACTTCTGGATACCTAATATTATAGATTCTATGCATATTTGATATCCCTAATATTCTGACATATTTAAAGGATTATTTGAGGGGGAATTTTCTGTAAGATATGAATTGAGAAGCTGCAAGATTACCATTATAATCGCTTTTTGCATAATGAAAGTCGGCACATGGATGTTGCTCATTGAGGTTGAACTACTATAAATCTCTGTATCTGTTTCTTTTTTGTGGATCTGCTTTTGTTTTACTTAATATTGCTTCCATAATTTGAATTCGGGCTTAACCTCCCGAAAAACTGTTTGTTGTAAATTTGAGAGGAGTATCTGCCGTGGCTGCTGCATTTGTTTACTGAACAAAGACATCAGTCTTTATTCTGTTATCATTTTATGTTAATTGACAAGTGAAACGCTTCTTTATTAGTAATATCGTGTAAGGTAAGTTTGATCTTTCATCTACAGGGATATCTGTCTCCTGTAAGCATGTCAACCCATCTTAAACTAACTCTAAGCTTTATAAACTGTTTTCATTATTTTACAAGTTGAATGTCTATTGATTCTAAAGAGCTCATTTTAGCTTTACTCACCACTTTTTATGAAAGAAAATTCCCATGTATGAGCTTCTACTCACAGCAATTTCACTCGCTTGTCTCTTTTAAGAATGGAAATTATCCATGATCTTGGGCCTCATCTGTTGCAAAACCTATTCAATCTAATTCACTATCACTTTGGGCCATACTATTTTTGGTTCAGCTCCCTCTTCTAACTCGTTGTACTGGGATCCATGATCTTGTGATCGCCTGGGTGGGGGTTCTTTTGGGTCCCCACGAGACACATTTTCAACTGCCTAAATAGACATTCCATTAATTTATCCTCAATTGGTACAACCTTTACTTGTTGTCATATATTATATTTTTTTATTTTACCTATTCTAGCATAATCCCAAATCCATTTTAACATCTTCGTTTTTGCTATATTCGTCTTATATACGTACGGCGTACCTTAACAGTCCAACACTCGGTATCACGAAGTATAGCAAATAAGAAGTCATTCGTAATTTCAGAAGGAATAAGCTTCAGGATTTTGTATATGGAACAGAACTTAAATAAAATGACCAGTTTGCAAGTGTTAAACAAGATCAACTAGCAAGAATTTAATGTATTGCATATCTGCAAGAATGAACATAGGGGAATCATATGATCAAGGTGTACAGACCCTGATAGTGTGAATGCTTATATTTTTTCAAAGGGTAGTTCTGCCATTATAATTTTTTTAAGTCCGAATGGAGCTCTTAGCAACAAGGGCCATTTTTAGAGTATGGATAACGAAGTTGATACGGTCAGCAATTCTGTGTTTTGTAAAACACAAAGCTTTAGCTCTTCTCTGACCTGATAAGTTAGGTTTTAACATTTTTTTGAGAAATTCTTTGTAATCTTTGTTTATTTCAAGCCCTAAAGATTACTTGCAGCTTTGCTTATTAATCAGACATGCATTGACATACTATGAACTGGTTTTTTGAGATTTTCTTGAAAGTTTTGAAAGTGGAAATGAACTGAAAGGATTCAAGTATGTAGTATTTTCTGTAATTATGGTTCACACGTGCTAACACTATATCTTATCCATGAATATAGATGATGAGGAGGCTCCCACAATCATGGGATTGAGGCAGGGAGTTTTTGAGAGCTTTCAATTGACTAAATGCCCTGGTGAAGATATGCACATAAGGGAAAATGTACCATTTGTTGAAGATCTAAAAGAACATGGCCGAGGAGAACTGAGTTCCAATGGAGATGAGAAAAATGCAATAAGGTTCTTGAAACTGGCGCTTGAAGAAGAGCAAGCTGCTGGTTTGGCTCTTTACCAAGAGCTTGAAAAGGAAAGAAGTGCTGCTGCAACTGCTGCAGATGAGGCTATGGCTATGATTCTGCGCCTACAGGAGGAGAAGGCATCCATAGAAATGGAAGCTCGGCAGTACCAGAGGATATTAGAAGAAAAATCTGCTTACGATGCTGAAGAAATGAACATCCTCAAAGAAATCATGGTAAGAAGAGAGAGGGAGAAGCACTTTTTGGAAAAGGAAGTTGAAGTGTATAGGCAGATGAATTGTCTTGCACACAAACAGTTGGCTCATGATAGTGGGGAGAAAAATGATCCTCAACTACCTGTTGATTCTTCATTTGATCCAAATGAGGATCTTGTTCTGATGCTGCATGAGCTTAGCGCATCTATTGACAAGAAGGTAATGATAGAAAACAAAGGTTCAGATGATATTGTATCTATTGATAAGCAGAAATGTACACTAGATATTGGAAATGAGTCCCCAGTTCAAGGATCATGTGAAAATGCTAGCTTCCAGAAACAAGAGGACTTAGGTGGACTACCTTTGCAGATGTCGATATGCAGTAGTGATAGCACCGTGGAGCTTCAGGAGAAAGAGATGATATCAATAGATGATAACTTGTACATGCCACCAAGGAACCCTCAAAAAATTAATTTTCCAGAGAAAACTATCCCCTTAGCACGGAAAGAGCATGAGGGAAATGAGAACTTCAACCTATTCCAAAAGAACATTTACCCTAGTAATGGAACTGAGACAGGTGATCCATATGCCGCTCCACATTTGACACAGCATAGCAATGATGCACATCATGGATTTCATGATTTGTGTAATTTAGTATTTGATAACGACTCTCATGTTTATGATGTCCATGTCATTGGCAATGGATCCAACTTCAGTAATGATGTAAATGGAAGCAAAGCTGAGCAGTTTTTGGGTACTGATACTTCAGAAGTTGATAGGAAAAATGATGTTCCTTTGGAGGCCTCTGTTGCAAAGAGGGTTGTTGGTATCACCGACTGTCCAGGTACTAGTGGTTTGAACACTGAACTGGACATTAAGAGAAGCAGTTCAGACATGACTAGTTGGCTTCCACCCATGGGCCCAATGTGTAAACCTTTATTTTCTGATATGCGGAGGAGTTCGATGTCCGCAGTGGATACTGAAAGGTTAAAAATCAACAGTGAAATTTTCAGGCTTCGAGAAAGGTTAAGGACCGTGCAGGAGGGGAGAGAAAAACTTAGTATATCTGTTGAACATCGTGAAAGGGAAAGAGTACAGATGGAACTTTTGGAGAATATTGCACGCCAGCTTCACGAGATTCGGCAGTTAACAGAACCAGGAAAGGCTGCGCGCCAGTCTTCTCTGCCCCCTCCATCCTCTAAGGTACAGCATTTTTATTTCACATTTATGTGCTTAAAATGTTTAAAACATTAGATGCCTAATTGGATTGTTTACACTCTTTGAGCTTTTGGGGTCTTCCATGATTTCCTCTTATTTCTCTACACATTATTAAAAATAACAAATGTTAATTTACAATTTAGTGTTCTTCACGAGAACTCCTCCTAAATCTTGTGTTCTTTTATCCAAAGTTACAAAAGTCATTTCTTACTAGTCGGTGTTGTCCTGTACCTCCCTACTAAAGTTGCAGAGTTTGGTCAGCTTAGAAGTAGGAGACTTTCTTATCTAAAATGTTTCACTGTACTTATCACGTCGTATTAGTCATGGTTGACTTTATGAAAGATAACTATTAGGTCTTGGTGTATGTTATTCATCGATGGCATAATTTTAGTCAGTGAAATTAGGAGGGAATAAATTATAAATTTGATCTTTGGAGCAAAAATGATTTAGCTAAGTAGAATGTAGATGTAATATATATAGGGTCCATTTGGCAGGGTTTCTGAAAAGTCAAAAGTTGCTTCTGAGACTAAAAGATTACTTTTTTTTTTTAATCCGTTTGGATAATTTCCTAGATGTTTTGTATAGCTAGTGAGCTTTCAGAGAAAGTTGGCTCAAGGTGGCCTCAAAAAACTCTTCTACAAGAAGCAGAAGCCTTGTCAAACGAGTCCTTAAAATGTTTTATAAGGGATAAGAATATAGGGTCATGATAAAAGATCATAGTGTTCCAAAGGGTCGCCATTTTATGCATTTAGTCTATTTATCAGTAAGGTAAGGGACTTGAAGAGCATGCACTAAGATAAGAGTTGATAAGGCAAATTAGATAAACACTAAATATTCTAGGTGATCATAACATATTTAGTTGAAATGCATCTTCTAGGCTAGATTATTTTATGAGCTATGATTTATGTCCAAATTATGAAATTAGATGAGAAAAAGATGTTAAGATGTATGATTGACCATGCTATAATAGATGAGCAACAATAAATTAAATCTTATTCCCAGTGAACTTGAAGTTCAACAACATGAATCTTTCTTTGTTACTTTGTTTGATTGGACTCTATATCTACCCACATGAGATGAGGAATGATGATATAAGGCAACAAGTAGAAGTTCTATCAATGAATAATAAATTAAGGGAACGATAACTTACATAGTTGAGATTTGTTTTGCATAGACTTAAAGGAACTTCTACACACGAGCGATGTGATCCTATAGAACATGTTAGAAAAGGGAGAGTTACATGTAGATTAAAAGTCTGATGTAGTTACCAAATATTTGATTCTTTGGAACTGTGTAGATGTAGTACCGAATTAAAATAGGTGAAGAATTTTTTTTCATGTGACTGATCTCAACTTTATTGAGAATAAGGCTTAGTTGTTGCTATCACAACAAAGTCAGAACTGATGCCACGTTCTTGCTTTCATAGTGTGTGAGTGCTCAGTGTTAATTTTATAGCTATGAGATTGATGCTGCTGTTGTGAAAATTATGAGTGGTGGGCTTGCTTTTTACTGCCTGGGACCAAAATATAGTTTTTGCATAAGAAAGAGACCAGTATATTATATTGTAGCTTTTTGAGCTTATTAGACCGGTATATTATTTTGATCACAGAAGAGAAAAACCATAAGAAAAGAAGTGTATGTGCTTTTGTCCCATGGAGACACTCATACTAATTTTCTACTCTGGTTGAAATTTGTTACTGCATCTAGACCAAGCTTGAATGAGACAATTGCAAACATGAAATAATCATAGTGATATTCATTGCTAACATTAAACTCACTTCTGCTTGTTAGACAAGTTGAAAAAATGCTGCCAAACTTCAAATAGAGGTTAAAATCTTTTGTTATATTGGAACCATATTATGCAAAGCCATGACTGATTTGTCCATTTCCTCTGATTATAACTTGTGACTTATTACTGTTTTTCCAACTTTTATAGTTTTCTTCTAATTTGTATTTTCGTTTGTCATTCGATATAATCTTGATAAATCCAAATATAACGGTCAATATAATTTATGACTACAAAAACAAAAACATAACTTGTCATTCCCTTCTTATTATCTCTGCTTTAATATTTTTTCAGTAATCATGCTCTTGATAAATTTTAATTTTCATGTGGAACTTTTGGTGACATTCATAACAATAATGCAGGGTGTGTCGAAGAAAAGGCGGTGCCGAAGTGTTTCCTCAGGACTCCAGATAAGCTCCTATGAATAGTAGCTAATGGACATGAACGATATGCTGATGTACATTTCCTTTATTGCTAAACATTTGCATGTTTCCTTAAAATAGAATATGGAGGAAGGTTTCTGTTGATGAAGCATCTTAGTTGATTCTGTGCTGAAATAAATAGGATGGTAAGGAAGAGTTGTAGAGGGTAGGCGAGTTTTTTCTTGAAGCTCTGTACACATGCTATGTAGTTGCCCTGTATGTACCGCTATCAATAGCTCAGGCGGCATTGAAAAGATTGCGAAAAATGATTTCAAGACAGAAAAATATGAAATTCCAAAGTTGCGTATTTCAATAAGTGGCATTTTACTACATTTCAATAAGACTCATTCGGACGAAATGCAATGCAACGCAGTGCAATATATGATGACCGATCTAGTTTTTGTAACGTATTGGAGAGCCACAACTAATACTTATTAGAATAAAATGTTATTAATACAAAGTGGGATCTTCTCCATGTGATGTGGGGTGAAATGATGAAACCAAATAAATGTGTGTCGTTTGATTGAACTTATCATTTATTGTCACATCATATAAGAGATCTCAGAGTGTACATATAACATTACTTAATATAGCGTGGAATTGTCATCGTGTTTTGCATACAAATAAAGTATTTTGCGTGCAAAGTTACCAGACTCGTAGTTGCAGTATCTATCGCAGATGATGTTCAAATACAATAAAAATCACAGGTATTTGGACATATTGTTGGTAAAATTCTACCAAAATATCCAATTCTAACCTCTTTGACTCAACTAGGATCGAGTTTATTCAACCCAGTCTCAATTGTGTCAAGTTCATTTCTCTAAAGAAATTCCTTCGCGTGGCAAAAAAGGCCTTTGCGTTGCTATGCCGACAGCAAGTCTTGAGACCGAAGGAATGTGATTGACCCTATGGTTATAAGCTTTTGTACCTACATAATACATTTTTTAACATTTTCAGGAACCCCGTTGTAGGTGAAGAGTAAAAATCATGAAGGTGAACTATCAACCATTGACAAGAAAAAACGTGTTCAGGGTTGGTAGGGAGATTCTAGATCCCAAATATTTTGAGAAATTTGCCCAACAAAAAACCAACTTCGGATCATTCTTCCATGTTCAAAAGCATCCAAGATCAAGTGGTCTAATGGCCCTTAAATAATTCATCAACCACCCTCTACCTAATGCCTAGAGCACTATACACCCATAATCTCCAAAAGATGTTTTTCAAGAAAAAAATAATCATACAAGACTACTTTAGAACGCCATCTACAATCAAAATGTACTTCATACCTTTTCAATTAAAATCGAGTTACAAATAGTAACTAAAAATGTCAACTTACAATACATAGAGAAATTGGAATAAAGGTTGCTGCTTATTCTTTTCTTCTGCATATGTCTTTACCACCAACCTCAAGCATCTAGATCGACTTGCAGCCAACGTGCAAATTATCAATAATACATAGTGGAAAGTATCTCAGCCTTGAAAGAATGTTAAGACCGGGAAGTTAAGGATTGCAACTTCTTTTCATAAAGTTTGGCCCTTCTAAGAGCATCCAAGGCCTCGGCTTGCTTTCCAGAACGTTTTAAGTTCACTGCCTTCACCTTCTCTGCCTTGATACGTTCGACTAACTGCTCTCTCTCTTCACTGGCATTGCCAATCCTGACTGTCACAGATTTATTTGACTCGGGTCTTTCAATGCTTTGGGGCTTAATTCTGGTATCTTCTAGTCCAATTGAATTCAAAGCAGACAGAAGTTGTGGATCGAGAAAATCCTCAATACTAACACCATCTACTGATTCATCATTTTCAGAAGTCCCTGTGTTACCATGTGCATCCAACTCCTGCAATTGGGATTCAAGAGTTTTTGCCAATTCAAATTCAGCATCAGCTTCTTCAGTTCTACCTTCCCTTCGTAGCTTAAGTGCTTGACGTTTGTGACTAAGAGACTCCTGCTGCAGCTTAAACCGATCACGGCCGGACAATGGCTTGGAGACTGACTTTGGACTTGCCTCTTTCTTTTCTACAGAAGAGACATCAGAGGATGATGTATCACTAGAGCTAGTGTTAGGATGAGATCTGTCCTCCAGGTGCTTCTCTAAGAGCTTTGCCTGTCGAAGCTCCTCCTTGGCTTCCACTAATTTCCCTTCTCTCTTCAAGCTTATAGCCTTCCTCTTATGTGCCAGGATATCTTGTTCAAAGGAACTTGACTCAAGTTGAGGTATAGTTGCCTGAGTATAGGTTGGCTCATGGGTATGTGGCTGCATGGGTTCACTAACTACTTCTGGTTTCTCCACTGTGATCTTATTTTTGCTTCCTAAATCTTCGGTGAGGCTATTGGGGCAGTCCAACCGAAGAAGAGATATGACATTTTGGGGAGCATCCATGGATGCATTTCCTTCGCTATTTTCAGCCAAAACTTCTTTTTGTATTGGTACTTCAAACTCTTGCAACTGCACCTCCAATAATTTGGCCATTTTCAGCACTTCGTCTGCCTCCTCAACCTCTCCTTGGCGCCTCAGGCCAAGAGCTTTTCTTTTTAACCCCAAAAGTTCTCTCTGGATGTCACTCTTACTTTTTCTAGATGTCCCAGTCTCAAAGTTGGCAGTGGCCTGTGTGACAGAGGAGTGACCAGTGTATTTAGAAGAACTTCTAGTTTCTTTGGAAGAGGTGGATAGAAAGTTTTCATTATAGTCCTCCTCCCACCCTAAATTCTTCAAAAGTGAAAGATAAGTAGGATCATTCATGTCATGATCTGTGACATCTGTCACTTCTGCTTCATTTCCGAGATCAATTGTTGTAGCGTTGGAAGTTTGCTTATTGCTAGTGCTTGGGTGCTTGACTGTGGGATCTTTATTTAGCTCTTCAAGCTGCTCCTCAAGAACCTTTGCATTCTTCAATTCTTCTTCTGCCTCGTGTAATTTCCCTTCCCTTTTCAAAGAAAGAACCTTCTTTTTCAGTGTGATAAGCTCTTTCTGGATCATCAATTTACTCTTTGGAGCCGATTTTCGGCCCATATCTTTCATGTCATTTACATTTTCAACACCCACCTTGATAGGAATAAAAGGTTCTTCTGTAGATTGGGAGTCTGAAACTTCAGTTCCATGAGAATCAGAACTCTGAAGTTCCATTTCAAGTACTTTTGCCTTCTTTAACAGTGCCAATGCCTCCCCAGTATTGCCCGCCGTTTTCTGATTCAGAGCTTCTCTTTTCAGGGATTGGACCTCGGTTAATAATGATTCCCTGTTAAGAGGTACAACCTCAATACCAGAGTCTTCTGAGTAAGTGGAGTCCTCAGTCCAGCCTAATGATTTCAAGGCAGAAGCAATCTCTGGATCACCCATGTCCTCATCTGTCACCTCAAATATGCCATCTACACCATCATCATCAGCAATGCCAACTAAGTTATCAAAATCAAAATTAATATCGTGTTTATATTGTGCCGATAAATCATTGTGTTTATCATCATCCATACTACGTATCAACGCAGAAAGTTCATCATCAGAATCCTCGGCCTCACCCAAAAATTCCTCTTCCTCAATTTTCCTTTCAAGAATTTTCGCTCTCTTTAATTCTTCCTTGGCTTCAGCAAGTTTCCCTTCACGCTTCAGCTCAAGAGCCTTCTTCTTATGAGCAATGACCTGGGACTTATCAGTGCCAACAACTCCCTTCTCTTTATTAGGTTTTCGAGGGATTTCTCCGAGAAGCGAAGAAAACTCACCCTCCAAACTCGTCACTGCTAACTTTTTTCCACTATCAAGAAGGTCGAAATCTGACCACCCCAGTTCTTTCAGTTCAGCAGCAAGATCATCCTTTTCTTTGCTCTTCTGAATGGGGAGCTTATTATTCTCACCAGATGATATAGAATCGTCTTTAATTTGCTGAATGTCATTCGTTGAACTGGAAGAGGAAACCATTCTACTTCTTTTTCTCAGATAAACCTCCAAAGCTCCGGCCTGTCTTTCAAGCTCCTTTCCCCGTTTAAAGGCTCTTAAGGCTTCTTCAGATTTTCCTTCCGCTTTCAAAGTTCTGTATTTCTTCTTTTCAACCATGGCCTGTTGACGCAAGTCTTCAGGAGTAGCAGATCCCACTTCTGTTAAAGCTTGAGCAGGCTGATCAAAAGAAATACTTCTACCTCTATCCCCTCCATTCTGAGTGGATGTTTCCTTAATATTCGAACATGACGCGCTGCTTGTCAGTTGTGGTCCGGAAAGCATATCCTCATTACCCAAAATCTGATTCAAAATGTCATCCTCTTTCTTCGATGCAAGTTTGGAACCACCTGCAAGGAGCTAAAGCAATAAGGCAAGGACTATATTTTGTGAAACGGTATAGCTATCCTGTGAATTTTGAATCATAAAGCATTTTGGAGAGTGCCACATCTCGATTTGAAGGGATTCCTCATTTGCATTCACCTCTTTTCTTTCATCGAAAAAATAAACACCGAAAAATCAGATTGTAGAGGAAACTAAAAGGTCTATTCTTTCCTCTTCCAGACTATGATAGACTGACATCTTTCCTTCAAGCAATCAATGACTAATTAGCAACAATCTAGATATAATGATGTCAAGACAGCACAAAAAACCAAACATATCTTTTATTTTATTCATCTTAATCAGGTAAAAATCAGGCAGCTAAAGAGATCGAGAAGAGACCATGAAACTTGAGGATTCAGAATTTGTAAAAATATATAAAATAAATATTTTATTCTATCTTTTGTCACTGAAATACTAAGAGCAGCAAAATTTATTCAACAAGACGAATCATTTATTGCTTTCAAATTGAATAATACACCTAATGATCGGGTCATCTTTTTCAATTATTATCTATTCATGAAGAACAGATGGAGAAATTCATTCTGAAAGATGTTGGATGTTCAAGCCAAGAAAGATGAGAAAAGTAAGTTAACCAGTATTTTTCATTGTCTCTTGTGCCCTTTCCTTAAACTAGAAAGTGAGTGTGTGACGCTTCTCATCTACTTAACATACCTAAAATGCAGGAGTTGGTCTATTGTTCGTAAATTGTAGGAAGCCCCTATTCTAATTCAAATATGGCACAAGGCGTATGAATATCTATATATAAAGATAAATCACAAAGAACTCCTTCACTTAGGAAGGAATAAAAGAGACAGAAAATAAAGAGGAAGTTATGTGTCACATGAAAATTCAAAGCAAGATTTAGCTTTCCATTTACAAGAAGAAACATCACTTAAGAAGAACTTGAATGGCTGTGAGCTAGATGCTAATGGCAAAAGCAAACATGGAACCAACATTGAAACCTCAGACAGCAAAAATCTCAAGAATGTACCTCTTCCAGCTTTATTTTTATGCCCATATCGCATTTCAAATCGTGCTGCCTCTTCTAACTTTTTGCAGGGTTCACAAATACGCACTGCTGAGTCCCCTTGTCCACGCAACACCATCCTTAGCTGGGTACAGCTATTGCAGAATATGCCTCCACACCTGCGGCAATGGTGCTGAAGATCCATCGAGAACATCAAGACATCAAAAAGGCTATAAATTTTAGATAAATAAAGAAAATGATGTCATGATAAAAAACGAAACCTTGATGAGTAGAGAAGGATCTATGAACATAAATCTTTTGAGTTTTCTTCAAAATTTTGAGCCCAACCATTTTTAAAAATTAGCAAATTCGCGTGTTGTGAGTATACATTCAACAAATGGTTCAGTAAAAGTTCATCACTAGCTATCTTCGCAATACTTCGTTGTATTTCAGAACGTGATACCTTCCGACCCCTTCTTAGCAGAAGAAATAAATACATG
>CAIGRO010044137.1:0-11103 GCA_903798355.1 Fraxinus baroniana | reverse complement strand
ACTTAAAAACCTGAAGTTTTAAATTGTAAAAGAAAATACCTTGTTTGGTGTAATTTCCACTTAAAACAATCAAAAAAATGGACCAAGCCTAGTTTCATCATTACCCAATGGACTATGACATCACAGCCCATCGAATCTCCCCATGATGCCAATGATATAAATAATAATAAAAAAAAAAAAACATCATTGTTTTTATCAATATCAGCAACAGGAAGAAACATTACCTGTAAAAACATGGTTTAAATTTATTTAGAGGAAATACTTTAGTTCTCGTATCATTAAATTGTGTGGGGATTTTTCAAGCAATATGGACTCTTTTTGAATTATATCTCTAATGAAATGCACCATAGCATCTATATGTTTAGTTTTTTCATGAAAAATTGGATTTTTATACAAATGAATGACACTTTGACTATCAAAATAAACAACAATAGGATTATGAAATTCATTTAATTCACACAACAAGCCTTTAAGCCATAAAGACTCCTTAATCGTTTCAGTAGCAGCTAAATATTGAGCTTCTGTAGTAAATAAGGCCACAATAGACTGCAATTAAGACTTCCGACTCAAAAAAATACCGTATATGCAGAATGGACATCGGTTACACACTTGATATCAAATTTACAATTTAAATTAGATATATAACAAATCCAATGATTTGTTAATTATAGTAAGTAATAACAAGAAAAAAATTAAACAGTAATAAACTTTTAACCCGATACCTATGTTACACACAGTTTCCTTAAAACAGATTCGCCCCCTCACCGTTAGTGCTTAATGTTTAAATTTGAACGTCTGCTTCGCAGGATCGGTAAATAGTAGAATTTGAGCACCATAGATTTTACTTTAGCGAACTGAGTTAGTGCCCAAACAATATCACCACCAAAACTGAACAAAAATCTAAAAAAAAAAAAAAAATTACAAACCAACTCGAACTGTATGCAGATGAATTAGTGTGTTGAAAATTGGAAAATACCGAGATATATAAAGACTTGGATCTAGTAACTTGTCATTCACTTCGTGGCAATTAACACAAGAGTTTTAGAGTTTCAAAAGTTTCAAAAAATGAAAAGTCAGTTGAAAAAATAAAAATGGAAAACGTGGACACTCCTAAGGGGATTTTGCTCCTTTCGGTCTGACATTTGCATACGGAGGTCGCGTCCGTACACAAGTTCAAGGTCCGAANTGAAAAAATAAAAATGGAAAACGTGGACACTCCTAAGGGGATTTTGCTCCTTTCGGTCTGACATTTGCATACGGAGGTCGCGTCCGTACACAAGTTCAAGGTCCGAAACCTATTTCGATCCATAATTTGCACTCACTGCGCGAGCACTTGGAGAGAGCATCTATGCTACACATGATTACACCATTCTAAAGTGTAAACCTTTTTTAAATGATTTTAGTTTTCATCAACTTCCTATGTGGGACAAATTCCTTATTTTAGTTTTCCCACCAACATAAACTTCTTTTAAGTGGCACACTTTGAGCTTCAATTTCTCTTTCACCCGAGCATTAATTTTGATAAATAAATATATGATTTCGATATTCTCATGGAGGAGAACACAAATCAATCATACAGTTTCCTTAAAACAGATTCGCCCCCTCACCCGAGCATCAATTTTGACAAGTAAAAATATGATTTCGATGTACTCACGGAGGAGAACACAAATCAATCTTTATCTTCCAAAAATACCAAAAGGGTCCCACTCAAAACTCATGCCAAAGTTAGCCAAAAATCTCATTTTTTCCAACAGATAATTCCTTAAATGAGCGATAAGATTGCACAAAAGATAATATCAAACGATGGGCTCATACTTTTTTCGATTATTATCGTTTTTTTTATGAATCTTCCCTTCAATTTGTTTATAATTATGACTTTTTTTGAATGTCAAGGGTGGCGGCCACCGTTCTTTCAAAAATTTTATCAACTTGATTGATGAATGCATGAAAAAGATTCTTTCTAAAAGTAGATTTTGAGCGTTTGGATTCTAATTTGGGACCAGTTCATGAAAGAGACTCAAACGTTGCGATTTTGTGCACGTGGGGCCTGTCGGATTAATGATGCAATCGCACGTAGTTTTTGGTTATCACATTGTCTTGATATATTAATCCGTAAGTTGTGACAAATTTTCCAAATCAAAATGTAAAATGCCTTTGGTCAAAATTCAATGGTCAAATATTCAATTCCGATGGTTGATCAGAGAGAATTCAGTCAAAGCGTAATTCTAATAGTTCGTTCGTCTTGGAATTTTTTATGAAGAAGGGAAATGGAAAAAGGGTCATAAAGTTACAAGGGAAAATTCTTACATCTTTAAAAAAAAATTATTAATATGAAAATAATATAAATGGCTTTCCCCTTTCTCAACAAATTTAACCATTTAAGATAGAATCAAAAAAATATTATCTATTTAAAATTCAAAACTAGCTATCAATTCAAATAAAGTTCTTCACGACATACGTTAGAACCTTTGCGATGGAAATATAGATCATGGTGTCTCATTATTACAACTTCTTTGCGGCGAATGAATAATTGAGATTGATTCGTAGCTACTCGATTGAGCAAGCTATCTAAGAACTCCTATTCATATTAGCTATAAGTGTAGCAAGGTGCCGAGCCCAAATCAACCGGCCAAGTAATGCATCCACTTGATTGTCATGGACATATATAGGTTTATCAAAGTGAGGGATTCCCACCATGGGTGATTAGCATATATAATGTGTATTGGATAGACCACCATGTACTACGTAGACCATGATGTACTAGATAGATCACGATTAAATGTAGGCTTGTGAGCGGTTTGGTTTGGGTCAGTTTCGACTCTAACCCGAAACTAAAGCTAAATTAGTCAGTTTGGATGAATTTTAACCCAAACCAAAGCAACTCACTCTAACTTTTAAACTGAACCAACCGAAACCAAATCAGTTCGTCGGTTTGGACTTTTAGTCCAAATTGAATTTAAGAAAAAAAAAAAGAAAATTTGTTTGGCTATTGAGCCCACTTAAATTACAAAAATTAAAATAATTAAATAACATTATATTACAAGAATTATTGACTAACGAATAAAATCAGGTTAATAGAGACACATCAACAGAAAACTTAAAATTTTTGTTGTTTTTCATACATTATATAGCTTGACTATCCGAATAGGAAAAAAGACTAAGTATAACATAATTAACTTGTATAGGAAATTTTTAGTGCTATTACTTATTGGCAATATCATAGAGTGGAGGGAATCGAGATATAGTTATGATATTAGGGCTTATCTTTACATTTTTATTTTTCTTTAAAAAATAAGGTAAACATGTAAGTGGGTTGGATTTCGGTTAACTAGCGGTTTGAGGCTTCAAACCATGGTTAAATCAACTCACCATTGTTTTGTTTTAAAAAACCAAATCAAACCAACTACCTTTGTCAAATCGAATTGAACCAACTTGAGCCGGTTCGATTTGATTGGTTTGATCGATTTTTTGATTTTTGATTTTTTTTTTTTTTTACCGAGTCCTAATTAAATGGGATGCACATGATCATTGTACATAGTTGAATACTTGGTTGATCAGAAGGTCCTCGATCAAGGCATACTTGTCCTCGACTAAGTGGAATGTCGTCAATCGAGGCATACTTGTCCTCAACCAAATGGAACGTCTACCCAATATTGTTATGTTTTTGGCCTTCAATATACTTTCATGGATTGTTACATTCTCAAAGAAGTTTCATCGACGATTAGTTGGCGATGATTGATACTACATATAAATCAATATGCTACCAAAATAAGGCTTTAATTTTACAAATTTACTTCTTATTTCATTAGCTATTAGTATTAAATGGGTCAAACATCCTTTATTTCCTACTACGAAAGCCCAATCACATACTATCTTTGATGAAATAATAAAAGAAATTTATAAAATACTAAGTCGAAACTCGAAAGAGAACTTGGATCCACGTATTAAATCCGGCAACTTATTGCAAAAATTGTAAGGATTAAGGATGTTGAGTTGTTGACTCTTACTTTGTCTTGTTTTTTAGTATAGTGGTTAAGTTAGGCGAGGTAATACTCCCGTCCCATTTATATGGGTTGGTTTTATTTTTTACACGAATTAAACAAAATTTATTTAATGTTATTGAAAAAATATTTTTTGTCAAAAACTTTTCTATCTTATCCTTATTTAATTATCAACTAATAGTAAATTATTGTTGAAAGTAGTAAATAAGTTGAATAATTTAATTTTCTATTCTCACGTTAGTTACAATTAGACAAATTAAATAAATGTATATTAATGGGACGATGGGAGTAATTATTTAATCAATCACATTAGTTTTATCTAATTACAAATAGTAATCAATACTTTGCGTTTTAATTAAGGGTGTGTTCGGTAGAGATTAAAATTGAAAAATTAGTCGTTATTGTTGACTTTTATTAAATGAGTGGGACCCAACAATGACCATATTTTCATGTTGACTCTTACTTTGTCTTGTTTTTTAGTATAGTGGTTAAGTTAGGCGAGGTAATACTCCCGTCCCATTTATATGGGTTGGTTTTATTTTTTACACGAATTAAACAAAATTTATTTAATGTAATTGAAAAAATATTTTTTGTCAAAAACTTTTCTATCTTATCCTTATTTAATTATCAACTAATAGTAAATTATTGTTGAAAGTAGTAAATAAGTTGAATGATTTAATTTTCTATTCTCACGTTAGTTACAATTAAACAAATTAAATAAATGTATATTAATGGGACGATGGGAGTAATTATTTAATCAATCACATTAGTTTTATCTAATTACAAATAGTAATCAATACTTTGCGTTTTAATTAAGGGTGTGTTCGGTAGAGATTAAAATGGGATTAAAATTGAAAAATTAGTCGTTATTGTTGACTTTTATTAAATGAGTGGGACCCAACAATGACCATATTTTCAATTTTAATTTAATTTTAAGCTTTACCAAACAAGCTCTAAATATATTGAATGACGTTATTGATTTTGGATAGGTAGATTAAACTTCAATAGGGTTATGTTGAATTTTTACTTTTTCATGTCCGATTACTTTTGAAAAGATCGACATACTCTTTAACTTCTATACGCTACTAAATTGTAAAAGCTGACGTCGAAATATTTGTATTACTCTATCTATACAAGTATTCTAAAATCTTATTTAAAAAAATAAATAAAAAAATGTGTGTGTATATATATATATATATATATTACTCTTCAAAGCGGTCAAGTTAGACGCCTTGACTCCTATTATCCCAATTGAATATGCGATGAAATTCTGCATGTGGTAAACTTACTTTTCTTTTATAGAATTTAAGAAACTTCCAAGAAATTAAGAACATACTAACAAAATCCAACTATGTGCATGAACCTTGTGTCAAACTGAACCTATATATATATGAACCCGTGTGCGGTTTTTATTCTCCGAAAACATTGATAATCCAGAACAAAATTGTATTCAATTTTGAAAAGATTTAAGGTTTTTTGTTTGAAATTATAGTACAAAAAGAAAATGTCTGAAAATAGTGATTATGATGAGGATCTTGCCCTTCTTGAATCGATAACAAGTCATTTGCTCGATGATTCTCGATTCCCATTTCCGTTAGAGTGGCTGCCGCCGCCTAGCTCCGACGCCGCCAGTAGTGTGATTGTAAAGGGCGAGCCTGATATCAGCTTTGAAATGTCTGACAATTTGAATTTTCCGACGGTGGCTCCGCCAGAAAGAGCGTTGGAAGTGGATATTGAGCAAGTGGCACCGCCAACCAGGGGGAAGCACTACAGAGGGGTCCGGCAGCGGCCGTGGGGGAAGTTTGCTGCAGAGATAAGGGACCCTGCAAAAATCGGCGGCCGTGTGTGGCTCGGGACATATGAGACGGCGGAGGATGCTGCATTAGCCTACGACAAGGCCGCGTATCGTATACGCGGCTCGCGTGCATTGCTGAATTTTCCTCTTAGGATAAATTCTGGAGAGCCTGATCCAGCTAAGATCACATCAAAAAGATCATCGTCCTCGCCTAGTCGTTCTTTGTCTTCAGGGTCATCGGAAAATGGGTTGCCTAAGAAGCGGAATATGGCGGGTGGGAATGGTGGCGCCACCGGCGGTTCAAAGTAGTGGAATGAAAAGGGTTAGGGTGTTTCTTTCTTACACCGTTGGTTTTTCCTTTCTTACACTCTTCAATTCTCCCACGCTTACCTCCCAAACTTATAATACAAAAATTTGCTAATAAAATTTACTTTTACAGAATTGACTGTTTAAAACTTTACTTATAAGTAAAAAAATGTAAATTATGAATATAATTTTGAAAGGACAACGGCAAAATGTTTATGATCCCTTTAGGACATGAGTTAATTGAAACAAAAAAGCAAAGTTAAACCAGCATGAGAAAAATAAAACTACTATATTGCAAAAAAGAAAGCGCCTAAATAAATTTAGCTGTAAGTTGGATGACAACAAACAATTGATACTATACAAATGAAGTTCTAAAAAATTTAATTAATAAATTGATGACATTTTATGTCCCTTTTTATTAAAAAAATAATTTATTTTCACAGTTGTATATTAGTCACAATTACAGATGCCACAATCACAAACAAATTTTATAGGGCGCAATTTATTTCTCAATCACAAATTAAATAAATTAATTGGTCACATATTTTCTTTTGGTCACAAATAAAAAACTTTATGAGAAAAAATTTATTTCATGGTCACAAAATATCAAATTAATTAGTCACAAATTATTTTTAGATCACACATTATCAAATAATTGGTCACGGTTTAACAAATTTTTAGCATGCATTATTTATTGATCACAATTTATCTATTCCATTTGTCACATATTATTTATTGGTCACAATTAACAAAACAATTTGTAGCCACCACCACCTCTCCACTGCCTCCAGTAGTACCATCGCCAACACCACTACAACGACGACACCCAACACAACCCCTAAATACCACCACAACGGCTGCATGTACCAACCACCACCGCTGTCTGTACTAACCACCACCTCCACTGTCTCCCCATTACATTCAATGCCACAACTACAACCACAACCACAACCACAACCACAACCACAACCACAACCACAACCACCACCATCTACACTCCACCACCGTCGACCACAATCGATTGCACCCAACATCTACACCATCCTTACCACTGTCGAACACCTCGACTAGATCTCCACCACCGTCGAACACCATTGCCCGCACCACCTGACCATCCAAATAAATGGACACACTCTCCCCAATGCACACCACCACCACCATCTCGCACCATACACCATCACTGCACACCACCACCCACAACATAGCACAGCACATCTACAACACCCACATCACACCACAATAGAACCGCACAAAAAAACCAGTAGGTCACCAAAATCGAGAAAAAAAATAGATTCGGGATGGAGTAAAAAGGAAGAACGCGCAGAAGCAGATGGTGATCGTGCAACAACAACATATCGCGCAGTGATGTCGTCAACAACGCTCTCCGATAATGGCTTCTAGCGAAGGCTTCCAGTGGAGTAAAAAGAGAGATAATAGAGAGGATGAAAATAATTAGAGTTTTGTGTGGGTGGTTCGGATGAATTAAATATTTTTTAATATAATTATTAACATTTAAGATATCATTTATCATTTGATTTTTTAAAAGAAAACTAGTAAATCTTAATTTTGAAAGTTTAAAATTTTGGTATATTGTAATTTCTACTTTTATTTTTAAAGGAGTGACCCAAACCATTGTAGATTAATCTATATTTTCATTTTTATTTGATGTGAAATTTTACCCTTTAACATACCCTTACAAGATAGTGACTCGTTTGAGTATATCAATCTTGAAATTTGTGTATTCGTTTTTCAGTCTTAATCGGATTAAATTAATCGTTGGAGCTTAAATGAACTATGGTACCATAATAAGTAAGCTTTTTTAAGAGAAGTGGTTCAAACCTTTATAAGTTATTTGATGTGATATTTTATCCATTAACAGAAATGTCCGACATGTGTTGAACACACGTGTCTATGCATCCGTATGATTGGAAGATCATTTTAGGCATGCGTTTTAAGTCTTGAGAGTGTGTTTGAGCAACATTATTTTGAAAGAATGTATTCTGGAATAGAAGATTGATGGAGAATGTGTGGTTGAAAAAAAGAAGGAAAAGTTATTGATGTGATGAAAAATATTATTTTATTAAAAAATGGGTGGTTATAAATGAGTAGAAGAATGTGAATGTGAATTGTAATGTGTAACAAACAGTGGTTGAATCTGGATAGAAAACTTACTATTTGCCGTGTTAAAAAGCTAAGCTGTGTACACAATGTCAACATTTTAGAGACGGGACAACTTCATGGGGGCACCAAATCTCGTTTCGATTGATTATTGGTGGCCAGGAACAAAGTCTGCACTTTTTGATTGGTTAATTAATGTTATCTTTGTTAAATTTTGGTTAGTCTATTCTTGTTTTCTATGTGAAAACATAGAAAACTCGAGCCATTAAGTTCCACGGTAATGTTCTGGCTTGTGCACTAATGGATCCTTTCATAAGCCAAAATTATATCCTGACAACCTATTACGAAGCAACTGTAGAGCAGAGTTTCTAAGATTTACTCGGGCTTGGAGAATTCAGCCCAAGTCTATGAAATCCACTTAAAACTCAGTGAGTGAAGCTGAGCAATGGGAGATAATGTCACAAAATATTATATAAAAAGTCGTGAAAGTTTGTGTCAAGACCTTAATTTGTTCTAAGAATACGAGTTGAAGTGTGTTGAGGATTGTGCTCATTACCAGAAAGCTATGGAGAAGGAAAGGTTTGAATTTTTGAAAGGTTTGAATTCTAAAATTGGAAAGTGAGGGGTCGAATTCTGGGCAAACCACCTCTTCCATCCATAAGAGAGGTATATTCTGAGGTATTATAAACTAAATATATTCATATCACAGTTTTTAATAAAGAGACTGCATTTTAATAATATGAAAGGTTCACAACCTTTACACACCATCACATTTATATCTCAATAGCAAAAATCGTTCATGTTATGATTTCTCTCCAAAATTTTCTTTAAGGTAGAGTTAAAAAGATTCATTTGCTTATTATATTTTTGAATAAGCAAAAACAATAATACTGCAAAAAGAAGATTAAATATTTGACCCCCACTTTAAAGCACGCTAACAATATTTTTAGACAAAAATCATGATTGAGGACAAGATTTTCTGATTAATGAAATGTTAAAAATAAGAATGTAAAGAAGAAAAAAGCTAAGATTATAAATATGACAATGAATAAAGGTTAATGGCCTATAATTTAATTAAAATGTTTCGTATAAATATTAAAAAAAAAATGTAGTGTGAATATAACCATCGATAATTCTATTATTTGGTGTGGGGTGCTTAGCTTAGAGACAAGCCATTGGGCTCCACCACATATGAAATGGAAAAATTCATATTTCAGGTGTATGATTTACATCAATTCAAAAGTCAAATAGATAGTTTAACAATTCAAAACTCAAGTATTAGGTAATTAATTAAAAATATTTATTAATTANAAGCCATTGGGCTCCACCACATATGAAATGGAAAAATTCATATTTCAGGTGTATGATTTACATCAATTCAAAAGTCAAATAGATAGTTTAACAATTCAAAACTCAAGTATTAGGTAATCAATTAAAAATATTTATTAATTAGATCACAATTATACAATTAATTGTCACATATACATAATTATATGTCACAATTTATTTATTGATCACATATTATCAAATTAATTAGTCACTGATGATTTCGAGGTCACAAATTCAAAAAATTACAGGTCACAGTTAATTTCATTGGTCGTATATTTTCAAATTTATTGGTCACGAATTATTTTTCAATCACATATTATCAAATTTTAGATCACGGTTAAATACTTGGTCACAAATAACCAACGCTACAATTTCAGCCACTTTTGACTACCCTCACCCCGCCGTCGGCATCACCACCACATCCACCAACATCACCATCACATCATCACACCACATCTGCACCACAACACAACCACCACCACCTCCACCTCCACCACACCCATACGCAAACACCACCACCACAACAAAAAAATAAATAAATAAATAAATAATAACGATAACGTCGACAGACTCTCTGCAGCGTTGCGACGCTGCTGGGAGACTGACAAGCGCCGCTACACAGTGAAGTGTGGAGGCGATCGTCATCTGAGCACCACAACCACCACTGCCGATCAGGTACGAGAAGCCGCGCACAACGACGATGAACAACCACCACCGCTGATCTGGGCAGAGTCACCGTGCACAACTTCTTCGTGCCTGAGAGCATCTTTGTCGGCCGACAATCACACTGCAGCGTCGCTTGCAGGGAGATAGAAAGAGAAAGAGAGGAGAAGAAGACAGGGAGGAAAGGGCGCCGCTCCAAGAGTTATGGAGAGAGAGAGAGACGAGAGAAATGGAGAGGGGAAGATTAGTGAATTATGGTTTTAATATATTACCTAATTTTTGCATAAATAAATATTAGACCTGATTTTTAAAAAGCAATTTTTAAACACCTGATTTTTTGTAATTTCCCCATATGAAAGTGTTTTACCCAAGGATCGGTCCAATTACTAAAGCCCAATTAAAAGAGGGAAAAGTATTTCTTTTTACTGTTCAGTTTCTAAATTAGCACTTCAAACAAGGAGAATATATTTCTCGTGAAAACAGTTATGAAGTGAGAATAAACACGAACTAAAAAGGAAAAAAAAAAAATCACCAGACTATCCAATGGTCGAAGCTAATGTGTTCAAGCCTAGTTATGAGCATTAATGTGTATTATTAGTTAAATTTGATGTAATTCCAAAGCTCCAAAATAATTAATTATTCGATTAACTTTCAGAAAAGCAAAAAATAATCAGCTGAAATTCACAAACTCGTGTTATGTTTAGCACGTTAGACTGAATTAAGAAAGATAGGCATTTAACAATGTCAATAGTTATGTCTGGTTCGGTGCACCATCACTTTCAGACAATAGAAACGTGAATACGGTAAAGCTCTAACATGTTTTTGACCTCCATGTAAAGGTCATATCAAAGGGTAGAAGAGGGGATAAAAACTAAAGGCCTATTAAGCAAC
>CAIGRO010044074.1:0-13411 GCA_903798355.1 Fraxinus baroniana | reverse complement strand
ATTAATCAAACTTCTATTCCTCATGTCAGACCAACCATCAGATAAAATAGAAACTCCAGCTTTGCTCCACGTCTTCTTTATATCTTCAACTATATTTTCGGTAGTTTCCAATTCCTTTTTTAAGATCCAAGAGCGTAGATCATATATAGTAGGGGCTTAAAACCTCTGCCATATGAACCAATAGCCCGACACATGTTAAAGAATGAAGGAGATTCTACAACGTTGAAGGGTATTGCATTTTCGAAAAAGAATCCACCAACATCCAAGCTGATTTTACTGCATAGCTCTTTCGGAGTCATCTTTGGAGTTTGATTGTGTGTTTCTTCCGCATCACCAATATTTGTAATATATCTATCTATTGGTCCCCTAATGCCTCTCATAGAATCTTGCGCTTTATTATTGTCATCTCCCTCATAGTAATTTCCAAGGTGTACCATGTCATCAAATTGTTGTTGTGAAAGGTGTTTTTTCATGGTTCTTGTCTTCATATAATCTTCGATCTCTTCTTTGACATTTTGAGGAACATTGGGACATGGAGCTCATTCAATGTAAAGATAGTTCTTCTTCTCATCTCCCGAACTTGCGACTTCCTTTCCATATTTCAAAACCGGATCTTTTCTATTGCTCTTTCCCATCCTACAAGTTATTAAAAAAGTTATAAAAGAAATTTTTGCTTGTATAATATTAACGAAGAAAAGAAATGCAGTACACAGTCATCGGTCATTAATTCTCAAGACTAAAGAGCAGCATGAACAATTTCTAATCTATCTCCACGCATCCACGCTCACAGACAGAAAATTGTGCAATCATAATTTGTTAAATTTTCAGCATAAATAGATCAACAAGTGGGAACATTGATGGCAACTTGCAATTGATTTAACCGAATAACTGGCAAGCATTGTAATTTGTAGACTTTATAAATATATATAACTATTTGACTTTAATTTGGACAGAGACTTCCCACCATATTATATTATATTATATTGTTCACCATATTGTATTATATTATATTATATAGAACAATCTGTAATTGGAGGATTCATAAAAATGTTGCTTCAAAATTTTCCTCTTTCAATTACTACAAATCATCTTTCAATATCCTGAACTACTTTTAATCATACTTTCTTTTTGAATTTTTCTTTTATATCTTGTGACTGAAACATTGAAGACAGGTGGTATTGGAATTGCAGTTGAGAAATAAGAGCAACATGCGTTGTCAATGGGGAAAAAAAAAAAAGCATAGCCCCGACTACAATACATACTTGCCGGAATAGTTGCAGGCTGTGCAGTTGGAAATAAGAGCAACATGCAATGCGTTGTCAATGGGGGAAAAAAAAAAAGCATAGCCGGCTATAGTACATACCTCCCAGAATTGTTGCAGTCTTGCAGCCAGCAGCCTTTAACAACAGTAGAGTCTGAGCTGTCTTGCAAGTTGAAGCCTTTTTCTACCTATTTTTCTTGTGTTAGGTGACTTAGATCAATAATATATTTATATAGGCCTGCAGGTAGGTATTATAGCACTATTTAAGTAGGGCTTTTCTAATTTTTGGGCCTAGTTTTTAATAAAAGCAAAAGAGCCAGGTTTGAGACGTACAAGAGGCGTGCAACAGATTTAATTAAGGTGCACGCCTCTCAAGATTAGCCTCAGATTTCACGCCCCGACGCACTTGTCATAGGCCTCACATTGTGGCACGCCTCTTGACAATTTTTTCAAACCATGATGTAATTGTAGTGAAACAACTGATGGAGACATTTTAGATAAAACAAATCCATAAATTCTCTACATCGCTTCAGGTAGAGAAATCTACCTTGCAGTTTGATATCTTGAAATTTCATCAATATCAACATATTTTTCATTGTCACTTATGGAAAAAGTTATTCAATCATGTCTTTTATAAACATATTTATACAAATATTTGACAGCTTTAACAATTGAACATATTTCTACATTGATATGACAATCATATTTAGCTGTTAAATAAGGATAGTAAGGTACAATCCATCTATTATCTAAGAAATGTCCCTGACTTTAACTTTTTGACCATCATTGCAAAGTTTATAGCGTGGATATGAACGTTACCAAGTAAAGTTGTCATTGCATATTCTCTTGGATACTTATTTTTGCATATTTTATTATTTGACATACAAACATTATTCGAATTTAATATTCCACATGGACCATGCAACATATGTCTTACAACAATAGGATGTAAATGGGAGTAACAATTTTTGTCTGGAATTTCACAATAAACAATTTTATCAACCAAATGAAGTAACTTTTGATCCAAATTTAAAAATCAACAAAAAATGAGCATGTGGAAGACCTTTCTTTTGAAATTCAATTACGTATATGTATGCAACAACGGCATACAACGGGTCCTAAATATGTCTTTTAAACAAATAATTTTTAGCTCCTCCAACTTAGCTCTAAATATTCATGCAAGCAAATTAGGTCCTTTTCATCATTATGCCTTAGTTCTTGTCGTATTTCTAGCCAATTAGGATTGCAAGTTATTGTTAAAAACATATCAGGTTTACCATAGCTTTGAACCAATGCCATCGCATCCATATATCGTTTTTTATTATCTCTAGGTCCACCTGTGAATAAAGATGGTAAAATAATTCTTCAACCGATCTTATAATCTCTACTTTCACCGATTTCAACACTATCAACAGTTCCTTAATAAATTTTAGCTCGTATTTGTTTTTGGTTATTACAAAAGTAATCTAATCTAGCGGTTTCAATTTTCACATACATATCAACCACATATTGTTGAAACAGCCTACCAGCATAGAGCAAAATACAGTTACCCATATTTTGAACTTGTAATTTGTAGCAGTAATGCTCACAACAAGACACGTGTGACCTTTTCTTTCCCTTCTTCATAACTACAAGACAAAAATAAAAAATCAATCAGAATAAATTCGGAAAAATAAAAATTAATGGAAAACCAATTTTCACATTATTAACCTTGAATCTCTCTTTCAATCAACTCATTTGCAGAATTTATGTTATTAATGTTTAAAAGGTTCTCTTGTGTAGAAGAATGAAACATTTCTTTATTGACTCTTTCAGTACCCTCATACCATCTAGACTCACCAAAAGGAAGAGCAATGGGTATTGAAGAGGATCATAACAACCAAAGTAATAATGTACTCTATGTAAAGCACTAGAGTGACCATAAATCGATATGTCACGAATTTTGTTGTTTGCAGATGGATCATCATCAACCTAAACTACATCTACTTGTGAAGCCGTTTGAGTGTTGCAGACTCTTTGATCTAGACCTGGATCACATCTTATTTGTATTCGACGTGTATGTAAACTATCAATATTGCTCAATGAACGAAAGAACCTAGAGTAAGGATTAATTCTTAGGATATCAATTAACATTTGTAAAGTTGATTCACAAAATATATCTAAAATGTTCAATCGATTTGATAGTTCATTTTCTGTATCGTAAAAATATAACTGTAAATAAGTTAGGTTATTGTCAGATGGTAAAAGTTGGTTTATGTAATGATAAACTTGTCCTTGAACCCTAAATGTATAAATGCATTTATTCATCTTACACAAATTTTTGTCATACTTGACACAGAAAGATGTGAATGCAAAATGGTTGTTATAACTTCTTGCAATTTTTTTAAAATTCAATGCTTCGACTGAATTTGATGTAAATAATTCATATAATTCATTGGGTACACTACGGAACAACAGAACCTTTTATTTTCTCTATGAAATTTTTTTGCACCACAATATAAACAAATAGTTGGTTGCACAAGCGCATGGGATTTAACAGGAATGTTCTACAAACTAAAGTTGGGAAATAGTACGCTCGGATCACTAGGTTCTACCTCTGCAGGGCCCTGATTATTTTGTACACCTTCATCAACTCTAAATCAGTCCTCTTCATAGTCATTTTGACCATCGCGATGTGGTGTACAAATTCTAGGTCTCGAAGATACACTATAACTTAGCTGGCAACTACAATAAAATAAATCGTCATTAACATTAAGAAATACAAATAATGTTGCTTTGTAAGGGATGAAAACAGCAAATGACGTGAATTTCATGTTAACAAACATAGGTAACCAAAAGGATAAAAATTGTAAACTTACCTCTTTCATGTTCAAAACCATCCTGATGAAGAACATTATCCGTCTAACCTCGAAGTTCAAGCCCAACAAATTTGTGTCCACCATGCTGTTGAGTTGGAAAAATTGGTAAAACAATAGTCAACACTTTTACTCCTCATACTAATATAACAGATGACGACGCTGAAATTTTGAATTTATTTGAAAGCATTCACTCATATAGATTTGATACAACTGCATATACATGTGGTTCCTCTAGTAGTAGTAGTTTGACTTCCACTGCATGTACTCAAACTTTCAGTCGTAGTCCAAATCCAAATGTGTTGCTATATGAATTAATTGATTACTTTAGTCAACATTTGCCTAGTAGCAAATCAATTAATAATAGTTCAGAAGATGTCCTTGAATTTTGGCGAAATAACGAATGTCGATGGTCAGTAGTTTCTATAATGGCAAAAAATCTACTAACACCTTCGATTAGCACTGTAGTTTCGGAGTCTACTTTTATTGCAAGGAAGAGGATTCTCTCTAAGGTCAGGATCGACTAAAAAAAGATATTTTGGAAGCGTTAATGTGCATGAAGGACTGAGAAGACGTTAATTATCGAATTTAAAATAAATATGTCGAAATTGTATGTAATATCACCATATTCATCACAATATTTTATTTTCATACCTTTATATATTTTTTTTTTTTAAAATTGTACACATAGCAAGTTGTTTTTGTACAATTTTTAACTCTGCCTACTCAAAATTGAAGTAGCCGGTCCCAAGCCCGGATAAAGGAGGAGGGTTTATCTTTTTTTTTTTAATTGTAAAAAATCAAAATGTTTGAAAACTGTATATTTAAAAACTTGTTTACAAAACATGTTTATATATATTTTTCGTTAGGTTCTCTTCTCATTTCTCAACAAATAAAATGTTGTTCTTATTATTTTAAAAACTAAAATTGTTTTGAAAAATGTATATTTTAAAAAAAAATTAGATAATGTTTGTGTGTGTGTGTGTGTGTGTATGCCGGCTCGGCTAGGCCCATCGCCACCTCTATTCATGAGACAACTTTCTAAACTACTTTAAATCTTCCCAATTGATTAAGGGAATCTCGAAAAGAAAATCAAGGATTTGGGGAATCATGAATGCAAAGAAGATAAATTATGGCTTTGGAAGGTTGTCCCTAACAATATAATGTAGAGGAAAGATAGTAAAATCACTATAATATAAAAAGCCAAAGCATTGGCAGCCCACGTGTCGCGCATTCACGTCATTGTAATTTAGTTTTTTTTTTTTTTTTTTTTAAATTTGACACGAAGGGACATCAGAGTGGTGGAGCTAGAGCAATGTCGTTGGAAAATGTGGTAACTCAGAAAGCATCATAGAGCGGAGGTAAAACCATATCAAAGTCAACATTAGAGACATACAACAAATTAGGCAAGATCAACTTCGACATGTAATAAAGGATAGGTGGACTGTTTGACTTAGGCGGCAACAATATAGATAATTCTTGGTCCTCGGTATTAGAATATTCAATTGATTCGATAATAGGAACCTCGATTTCTTCTTCAAGAGCAACACAACTAGACTCAGAATGTGATTGTCGGGACTCAGATGAAAGACCTAGCTTATGACACACTTGGCGAAGATGGAAGGATAAGTCCACAAGTTGATCTGTTGGTAAGCATCGTCTAAGGATTGGAATATATGTAGCAGCACTTGTTCATCTGTTTAGTTGCTGTTTTTCAGTTTGGTGTGTGGAGATTGAATTTGTTGGCCAAAGGAAAAGGATTAAGCTCTGATACCAAATTAAAGCAGGATGCTATAGGAGAATCATAAGAGAAGGGAAAATGGAATAGAGGATGAGAGAGGAGGGGGAAAAGAGAGAAGAAGAGGTAGATAATAGAGAGAAATTGGGGAAAAAATATATCGATTTTTATTCATTCAAAGTTCTCCAATTACATAGTTTAGACCCTTTATAGGGTTTGAACTAATCCTAATTTAAGTAAGAAAATACTCTAAATAAATATACTAAAATTCATCCTGATTCTCCATCATTTTTAAGTTGAACTGAACTCACAATGAGAGTAGCTTGATTTATTTTTCATAAAGAACCTCAAGAGTTAAATTACATTATTAATGGTTTCCATTTGCTGCATCCTATGCTAATTTTTTGGGTCCAATTTAGCCTGAAGGGCAGTTATATTCCATTTCCTTTTCCTTTTCTAAAAGTTCCTACCAACCTAAACGTTTTCTTACTGACAATATTGATATATTAGTACCGTTTTTTAACCCTTTTATATGTACAATATTTCCCTGCGGAGCCTATTTTTCTTTACTTATGCACCCTCTAGCTTTGTACTATGAAACCTATTCTTCTTTGGTGAAGGTCTAACGAAGAAACCTCAAGGAGGGAATATTTTGTTTCAGCTCTCTCTCTTAAACTGAACTTTAGACTAATATCGCCATCACTGAAAAAATTTCCTGACATTATCTTGATCTTAAGAACCTTCTATATATACATCATCCAGGAAAATCTGCAGTGTCCTTCCCAATCAAATGGATTGGGTAAAAAAAAATGGACAGCCAAGTATACAGCATTTTAGGTATTTAGTGACTAAACTTTATATCTTGCCGTATTAGTAGTACTTCCGATTAGCTTATTACCTTCTGGAAAAATGGAATTGGGATATGCTGCCTTGCAAAGCTCACAAATCCTCATTCAATTATGTTGAAGATAATTTTTTCCCATCTGCCACTTAATTATCTCAATACTTCTAGTATATACATTTTCTCGACCTAAAGAAGTTTCTAGCCAGTAATTAGGGTAAATATATGGAAGACATTTGAAAACTCCCCATTGTCCAGGATTGGCATGGAATAATAAAAATGCGGAAGGGGACCAACCCTCACCCCATCAAGGACGTTGTAACCGTCTTTCATAGAAAGTAGAGAAGTCTGAACACGAGGCAGTTATTCCCATTAACTAATTGATCATCATCAAGAATGAAACACTCAGCAAGATGTTCATAGATTCATTACTAAAAAAAATGAAAACCAAGTCTAAACAACCTATCTTATGTTGACAGAAATTTTGCTTTCTATGAAATAAAAGCATAATCCAGAATAAAGTTTCTTTTAACATAATTTCAATTTCAATTGAAGTGCTGGTCGTAATAGATTTCTTATATGCCCGTACTGAAATGGAGATAGTATCAGAAATTCTGAGTTTATTTAAGAAGCGATAGTTGATAGAAAAATAAATAAAAAAAATCCCCCGGTTAGGGAAGTCTGTTGGGGACTAATGCGCTACTGGATAATCACAGCAACAAAAGCAACTCCGTTACAAAGAGGTAACAATATATTAACAATACAAGAATTAACCCCAGGTTCATGAAAAACCTCATTTCGAGAGTACAAAGAATAAGCAAATCTAACATTGACACAGTCAATATATAGTTGGGTACCAACGGCAAACTCAAGTGCTACGAGGAAGGTGCTGTTTAAAGAGACGACAAAAGACACCTAGAAGGTTGCAATACAGCAGGCCCTCAAAGAAAAACAAAAATATAGTCTAGTAGATAAAGTAAAATGTACAGCAACATGTGGAAAAGAATCAGGGCAGATCTTACTTGATCTACTAGTAACCTCGGAACGTCATTGATAGCAAACAAGCTTTGTTCACTGAAAAATTAAGAATAAGAATTTAAAAGGGGAGCCAACTTGGTTGAGCAAGCCACTTGTTGGTTTGCATGTGAGCTCGCCGGCTAGCGTGCGGACCAACTTTTGAGCTGGGCTTGTGGGCCCAACTAGGCTTGCCTAGCCTGTGCATTGCTTTTTGCAGCCATGCACTGGCTGGTTTGATGTGACCCTGCTGGTGCAGGGTGCCATCAAAACAGCACCATTTTTTAATTCAGGTAGCCAAACTGAAATCAGGCGGCTGTTTGGCCCCCTAAATTCAAATTTCAAATTTTTTTTTTTTTTTCCTGAACTTGTGTCTATAAATAGGGATGGGTGTAAAGCAAATTCTTTACACTTTCAGAATTCTCTACAATCTCTCTAATGGCTTATATACCTCACGGTCCACACTCGTCTTTTTAGTTAATTTTGCAATTACTTGTACAGTTGTCCCTTCATTTTCCAATTATTTTTTCAAATTCCCACTCTTCTTGTACCAGTTATTTCTATTAGGTGTTTTTTATCTGTATATTCTATAAAATTCATAATGGATTAGATTCATGAAGCCTGATGAAGATATTAACCAATTTCTTGGTAGTTCCAATACTCCTGCCTATAATTATTTAGGGACAAACAATGTTCCAAATCATGAAAATGCATCTACTACCGATCCAACAACAATTGAGGTTGATAACGATTTGGAAGCAGCAGTCTCTACAAAGAGATGAAAGAAGGCAAAATCTCTTGAGCCTATTTCTAAATGTTGAAAACACTTATGAGAAAGAAAGCAGTTGAGATGGGCAACATGTCACCATAGCATGTAGAAATTACTCAAGAAAGGACGTCACCTAGCGAGTAAAAATTAAGCATATTGCAATTACTAGGAAAAGACTTCACCTGAGAGGAAATATTACCGCTATCCATTACAACAGGCATTACAAAAACATGCGTATTCAAACTGGAGTTCTCCAGAGTAGGCAACCTAAATATCATTTCGCTCTGGCCATGAGGGACCTTCTGGAGCAGCTCTTGTAAATTGGGTTTATAATCCACAAACAAGACAAAAAGGCATGGTAATGTTTGTAGCCAATGCCAAGTTAAGTTGCCGTTATCCACAATAGAAAGTTTACACTAGATAAAATTCATACAAATATATCTTCAACCCAAGTACAAACCTACTAGTAGAGGTGAGCTTTGTTTTGATGCTATAAATCTATACAATAATGATAAATTATTGACGATTTAGAAAATCATTCCGATATCATATCTATTTCAAATTTGTGATCCGAAAAAACCATAAAAGGATATATTAGTGCCACGGCCCATTACGTCGATAAGTTTTGAATTATGCATAAAAAATCATTGCATTTAATGTCATTATATGTGTACAAAATATTTTCAATGTTTTATTGGCCCTACTTAAAAGCATTTTATTGTGAAGATATGTATGTAGTTTCACTATTGATAATGCTAATGTTAACAATAATGTTACTAAAAATTTGATTAACCAACTACATTAGGAGTTTGATGCCAAGCTTTTTTATGTGCGTCGTGTTTGTCATATTTTTAATTTAATTGTTCAAAATAATCTTATACTACGGGATGTTTGCAACGGATATGGTTAATAGATGGAACTCTACAATCTCATGCTACAATCTTGTATAGATTATGATATAGTTATTACTAATTTTTATAATGGTATGCATTCAAATGATTTTGAGTTTGATTAGAACTCTAATGATTTGACTTATAACTTTTGAGATCATGAAAATTTTGAAGGTTTTATTCAATGAGAATGCGTGCATGGCATCCACTATCCTACTGCTCCTATTGTTCAAACTCATTTTTTAATATTGTTAAAATTTTGGTAAATATAGAGATTATTCATCTTTTGATGACATTATTGCAACTATGGAGATGTAATTCTAGAAATATTGGGAACACTTGTCAATGTCATTCTCTTTAGTTACATTTATGGATAGTCGTATTAACTTATAGGGCTGTAAAGGTATTATCTAACAAATTCTTTTGTGTGTAACATTTGATATCACATTACACATTATGATATAGAAAGTAATTAGTGTAATTTATATTCCCATGGTGCAGCCAAACAAGGTAGGAACAATGATCCACCGCTACTTCCTTCTACTAGTCGTTCATTTACAATAATATATGGACCTATTTAAGTATAATTGGAAAAGGAAGTTCATTATCTTCTTATTTTTCTTCTAGTTCTAGGACCAGACAAAATTAAATCCCTTTTGAGTTAGTTGGATGTTCTTCTTACTATATTCTTAATGTGTTAAACTGAGGGGAAAAAATGATCTTCTCTGATGGTAACGAACAAATGAAAAATAATAAAATATATTTTCTTTGATAGCACATGATCTACTAACACCTCTAGTGTCAACTGCAGCCTACGATGCTTGGACTTATTCTTGTCGGTATACCCACATCAACATGTCGCGACAGGGGTACTGGTATAAAATTCGAGACGGATCCTTCAATTTTCAAGTCGACAAGACAATCTAGGTAACGGTGGTGGCGGAGCATGGAAGCAGCAATTGGTGGTTTGCCGATGTTTTGATTTTAAGATGCAGGTTGTAGTGGTCTGAAATTGCAATTGATGGCGACGTACTATACAAGTTCACGATGGGTGGTTGTTCGAGCTGGCTGTCAACTTTTGTTTCCAGTGGCTATTAGGGTGCGATGCTTGAAGTTGATGAGCTTGTGGCGTTCGGATGAGGTGATGGGTCACCGACTGCAATGGGTTATTAGAGAAGACAAAGGTGGCCGACAGAGGTAGAGGTGGAGGTCGTCGGCGAGGGTGGGCGATAATTAGGGTTTGATGGTAACATTTCCCAGTTTAAGGTTGGGGAAGTGAACATTGAGAAGATAAAGGCTGGCTGTTTTTATTGGGCATTTGGTGCTAGGCTGAGGTGTATTAATATGTGAGCTTATGGTGGTTGAGGAAGTAGGTTGGCTTTTGTTGAGGCGGTCTTCTTTTTGTTGGGTAATTGGACCGTTGGGTTGGGCCGATTTAAGTGACGTTATATCTTTCAACAATTTGCCACTTCATTATTATTTAACTTTTTACATGTAACAAATTTGAAGTTGAAAAATGTACCCACGTACTTGTGTTCAAAATTTGAACCCTTTTTAACCATGTCCCCATATCCTGCATTATAAAAAATAAAAGATCCTACACCTAAATATACCCATACACGATACCCATACCCGAGACTGAAAATCATAGGCTGCAGCATCGTAAGTTCCATTTAGTCTAGGGATAAGGTTTTGTTTGACCAAAAAAGAAGGTTGAAAGAAAGTATATCTTAGGGCTATAATGTGCTCAAAGAAATGACAAGATGCAACCTATCAAATATCATATACAATAGATAGAGGAATTGCTTAAGATTTTTAGCAATTATAATTTTCATGGATTTTTTAGTATAAAACACTTTTTGTATATATATACTAGTGAACATTACTATTTCATTAGTTTTTTTATTTTAAAAGTGTACACGAAATATTTATTCGTGTATAATTAGCTTTGTCTATGTATAGAGATAAAGGAGCGTTTTTATAGCTTTATAATTCTTTTATCAAACACTTTACAAAATAGAATTTTTTAATCTCATGCAAATTTATGACTTCGTTACTTTTCAGGGACAAAAATGTATTTCATATATATATATATATATATACACACGCGACGCTCACGCACCAAAGAGAGAGTTGGTGGAGCAAGCTAAGCTGAGCCGACAATTTTAAAACGAGCCAACTCGCACTTGGCTTGCCCTAAGAGCGAGAGCGAGTAAGCTCGCCCAGTGGGCCTAGCCGAGCCCAACGATGGGCAAGCAAAGCCAGCTTGACTTAATCTATTAACACCCCTATACACAATCAAATGGCAAACAACATGAAAATTTTGTAATTAGTGCAACTTATTACTTCAAGTAGCCAAATTTTAGAAATAAGGATATAACTAGCATTTAGTGCACATCATACAAGTAAGAGCTCCTTATACAAGGAACGGAAAAGAAGGGAACACGAAGGAATATAATCCACCAAGAAGTTGAAGTACAGAGACTACCTGTTTTTGCTTTAGCTAAGGATGGTTGTACAACAGCATGCATAGTGATAACACCTTTAGGTAGCTCCCAAAAAGGCATATGGCATTGGCCGACAGTCTTACTGTTTTCCAATATTTTCCCAGCACTTATCAATTTCACATCATTTGCACACTTTGGTACAATTTTCTTATCTAAAACAAAAGGAATAATTTTATCCAATCAAAAATAACAAATGGTACGAAGCATGTAAGAATAGCTGATAATAAGGAGAGTAAGATAAGGGTTCCAAGCAACAAATATACCTCAAGCTACTATCTGAGTTTCTTATAATAAAATTCTGCATGGCATGACGTATATTTTTAAGGAAGAGGAAACTAAATTGACTGCTCCAATTTGTGGAGCAAGCACTATCAGATATGAAAACCTGCTCTCTTTTCCAATCTTTATTATTTAAATTTCAACCCTTTCTCTATCTCACTTCTGTAATAATATTTCGTTTTACCACATAACAACTAAGGTTTTGTTGAGGTACAAGTTGCTCTCTTACACAATAAAAAATAAGCACATGTGGATGAACCTTTCTATGTCAACTTAGACCAAGAAAATACTACAGATATAAGTTGAGATTCAGTTTAAGCGTCCCAATATATAAGTTATGTGTGTCAAAATCGTGCTTCACATCAAAGGAAAGAGAGACGCAGAATCGACCAAAAATTAGTTCAAGATCAGAGGCCGTACGACACTTCTTCATTAATCACACACAACAAGAGTCAATAATCACATGAGACGAACCACAGTTCCGCAATTACATATAGCACGTTTTATTCCAATCAAATCGTCAAAACAACAAACTAAATTTCAAATTCCATGAAAAGCTCGATATATATCCTCAATTAAGAAAAACAAAATTAAATATAAAAAATAACAGCAAAAAAAACCAACCTTTGGGCCACTCGGTAACAACTCTCTCCTTGAGTATGGCGACGGTGGCGGCCGGCGAATACCGAAAGGGACCAATATCTGATCCATCATACAATCTGAATTTGATCTCCACCAAGTCTTCTTCCGGCATTTGTTTTACTTTTTCCCCAAAATTTCTCAAATATATTATAGTAAATCCCTCGCTTTTCCAGCAATCCTTCGATCAAAACCTAAATCAATTCCTAAAGAACCCTTCTGCCAAACCCCACCTAATACAAAGTCTCAGTATTACGTAAAGAAAATCAATTAAAAGAAGCGAAAATAATTTCGTTAACTTATTCTAGTAGAGCTGTAATATAAAGTTTGAAATTGAGGAAGCCAAGACCAGATGCTGAGTCTTAACGCGTTTGTCTGCGTGTAGAGTGTGTGTATTTGTCTGAGTGCTTTGCTTTTGTCATTTTTTTCTTCCTTTTTTGCCGTTTTCTTTCCCAATTATTATTATCACCCCAATTTTTAGCTTTTGATTTTGATTTCTTAAAAGAGAATTTTCATAAATGTCACCAAATTTGAAAATCTCAAAAAAAATTTTGTCATTTTTACTTTATGTGAAAAAAAATGTCACTTTTTTACAAATGTCCAAATTACCCTTAATAG
>CAIGRO010044043.1:0-13165 GCA_903798355.1 Fraxinus baroniana | reverse complement strand
ATTTAATTATTCTCTCGCTTTCTGTTTTCTTATTTTTTATATTACACATTTTTAAATGCAAATTGAAGAGCACTCCTAACCGAATTGCCTTGTGGACTTTATTGTATTAATGAGTGGGTGCGGTCCGATTCGATTTGATCGATTTCAAAGGGCAACGGACCAAATCGGATATCAATGAGAATTTTAGAAAGGGAACAATTGGTTCCACTTCCATATCTAACTATAGAATCGAACCAACAAGTTCTGATTCCGTTCGATCGGCTCTTTATATTAAAAAGTATTAAACTGCTGTCAAATTAAAAATAGATAAAATGGAGTTAACATTACTTATCATTTTTGCAATCTAATAATATATAAATTAATTAAGCCCCCCTTTGATGGCAATCATTTTGAAAAAAAAAAAAGGAGTTTTGAATAGTGTTCATTTTTTTTTATTTTTTTATTTTTGGAGAATTTGTGGTTAAAAAATATTTTAAGTTTACATGTAAAATATTTTATTGTGTAAATGCGTAGTTGAAAATGAGTATGAAAATTAAATAATTTTGTTTTGAAAGGAGATAAACATGGATTAAATAAGACAATGAATAAAAATACACTTCAATGCTCCAAATCAATTAATAAGGGCATAAAAAGGATTAAACATAAAATTAACTGTAAAATCTAGATCAACAATTATTTATTAAGAAAATTCATACAACAATATATATTAAAAAAATGTATGTAGTATTTATAATTAGATTATATTTCAATAATCTTCAAGGAGAATATCTTCATCATGATGATCGATCACTTTGAAAAGAACGAGAAATTTAACTTCTTACAAAAAATTGAACTAAAAATACACTTTTTTCTATTGGGGTTGCATTAAATCTATGAATTTTTGTAAAGCATTTATAAAATTATTTAGATTTAAATATTGATTATCCATTAAGTTTTACTGTAAAAGAAAGAGGAGGAAGTGTATGAAAAGTGAAATTTTGGTGTGAGATAATTTTAGGGTTTAATATTCAAATATCCGATACATATTTATGTTATATATCAACAAAAAGAGAAATTAGGGAGAATCGAATTCATTATTGGTTCTTAAGGTAGTACTAAGAATCAGACTGGAACCGATCGGTGCTAAATGCATGGTCCCAAAATCGATCCATTTAATAAAGGAACCGAAACTGAACCGATTGGTTCTATCCGAATTCCACCAACTTTGGGAAAAAAATGCCTACGTTTAATTGTACTAGGGGTGAAATTACAAAAATAAACTAAAACTTGGAGTCAAAATTCAAAAATCCATTTTTTTAGTGCTTGTTTGGCTAGGCTTAGCTTAAAAGTACTGGAACGCAAGAAATGTATAATTAAAAAGTAGATAAATATAATTAAAAATGATTTTTGACCAACTTATAAGTATTTACAAGAAAAATAATGCTTAGAAAATTACAATTACTATAATTTTCAAATAGTTATATTCATCGTAGCTTCTTTACAATAACTATTGAGAAGTTACTTTTATTGTGTACCCAAATGACTGAATTTACAACCATTGTGACTTTCTAAACTCAAGTTTCAATAAAATGGAATCGGCCTAACTTACTAGGCATGACAAGTTGGCCCATAAAATATGGGCCCTTTCTTTTGAAATTGGTTGTAATTGTCTTTGGCAAGTTTCTATTTCATTTTTCAAGCGAAATTAGTATCATATCGATAATTAAAATTTAGTTTTTTAATGGTGACTTAAATGGAGTCCGTCGACACGAGACCAAGATGACCCAAAAATGAAATTTTGGAGAGATAGGCGCCAAAAAAATAGAACAGGACTTGTATGCAAAAATTTCGTACGTCAAGAAACTCCTGCAAATTTTCATTAGTGAAATTATCAAGTGAGAAATTTTGTGGGGTAAATATGATTTTATTAGAAAAGAACCCTACAATACTCATGCTGGTAAAAATTGGATGTAAAAAAAAATTTGGATGTAATTAATTTGCTCTCATTTCAAGTTAAGAGAAAGACGAGGGGCCTAAAATGCATAATTGAACCCAACCTTAAGGACTCTATTTTAATTAGTTGGAGTCTGAATGAGCCCAGAGCTCATAACCAAATTTTTATTTCACTCAGGATACTATCCCAGATTAGAAGCAGTTGCAGGAAAAACTTTGATTCAAAGAATTCTATAAATTGTTCTATCAAGATACTATTTATCCTCTTTTATATTTAATTTTAATATTCATGAAAATAGTAGCGTTGATAACAACATTCGGCCAAGAGAAAATACGATTGTACAATTTTTTTAAGCCTAGCTAAATTCATATTTTCGAGATAATATTTAAAGTTGGGATAACATTAAAATGAATAACATTATTACATTGATTAGTAAAATTCATATCTATAAAAAAGGAGAGGGCAATTTTTTGATGGTAAGAAATTCGTTCATTTCTTAAAATGAAAGTCAAGATAACAGAAGACTTAAAATAAAAAAAGATTATTCATCTCAAGGAGGTTTGAAAAAAAAATTCGAAAAACATTAACGACTATCTAGAGCTTCATCCTGGCATTTGAAAACTCTTATGTGAAAGTGAACAATGCAATAATTGAGTTTTAATAGTTTTTACCTACTTTTACATTACTCAACAAAATAATATAAGCTATTTTGATTAGTAATTAAAATTTGGCTTTTTAATGGTGACCAAGGGAGGAGCTAGGAAATGATTTTGGGGCGGACTAAAATTAAAAATTCTAAATAAACTCACGTTACAAGAGATCGAGTTTAGGAAACTACGCTCATTACATTCTTGACAAATAGTATTTGATACTCAATAAAGTAAAAGTCTAAATTCTCACTCTACGATGTTTCACTACATATTCGTGTTTTTTCTTACGAAATATGAAATTAACGCTCAACTTAGAAAATATAAATCGATAGAAGCATGATAAACGCAAGCAAATGATTTATATCTATCAATCAAAAACTAAAAAAAAAAATCCACAAGAATTCAAATGATATATATCCATCAATCAAAAACTAAAAAAATGCTTAAGAATTTTACCACCATTTGTTCCAAATAACTGAAAGTTTTGGCCAAAAAACAATCGAAAAATACATTATTGTACGTCACCGTTCTCAAAATATTATTTAATGTGGGCATCAGCCTTTTATACCAACACATTATATAGTGGTAAATAAATTTATTAAATACTAAAATACAATATAATATATATTAATTATTTCTACCAATGCCACATCACCTTCCCCATCCTATCACCCCACTACACCACCTTCCCTCCACCTCTCCACCGGAGACAGACATAGGCTTCGGCGGTCGCTTCGGCGACTGTTTTGACGATCACTCCGGTTGCCGGCGGTCGCTCCGACAACTTAGAAATTTTCAAAAAATAAAAAATTGGAAATCACACCCCCACCCCATAAATCTACCTACCACCACCTCCATTCACTGACACATGTCATCTGTGGCTAAT
This sequence comes from Fraxinus baroniana, assembly GCA_903798355.1. Classification (NCBI taxonomy): domain Eukaryota; kingdom Viridiplantae; phylum Streptophyta; class Magnoliopsida; order Lamiales; family Oleaceae; genus Fraxinus; species Fraxinus baroniana. The sequence continues at coordinate 9,696 of CAIGRO010044043.1, read as the reverse complement.
TGTGACCAAATTTGTATTCAATGTGACTAACTGTGATCAAATTTGCGTTTAGTGTGATTGTTTGTGACTAGGTCAATATCAAATCACAATTAACACAAAATTGATCACAAACAGTCACAACAAACATATACTTGATCGCATAGGGTCACCACAAATAACCAAGGGCATCGAATGAAATTGTACCTTTTGTACCGTCAATGTTTCCTCCAACCCTAGTCATACATTCTCCAAAATCCAGAATGGAATGGATATCAAGCTGCACCTTACTTAACATCAAAGATGAGCTTACCTACACCCCCAGCATTTTCCATGAATGAGTTACCAACTCATATAACTTCCCAATTCAACATCAATAAGAGATGGATTAATCGTGACCAATTTTGTTTTCAGTGTGACTAAGTGTGACCAAATTTGTATTAAATGTGACTGTCCGTAACCAAGATAAATCTCAAGTCACAATCGATCACAATCAACACAAAATTGGTCACAAACAACTACGATGACCACCAGTATACTGCACAGCAACCACCACATGAAGATCCAATGCTTGTAGCTACAACCAACATACCGTACCACCACATATAATACCAGTCACCACCGCCAAAACACCCCACACCACCGCACAACACCCACTACACACCACACACACCACTGTAGCCACAAGACCACACACATCACCCACTACACACCACCGCACCCAACCACCGGACATAGCACCGCACACCAGCACGCCTAGCCTCAACAGAACCCAACCACCACTAAGCACCATCGCACCCAACCACCGCATAAAAAAAAAAGATTAATGGATCGCATTGTGCACAGGATGAACAGCCGGGCACGGACTAACACTACAGCGACGATGAACTACCGCTGCGCTGTGAACCGTAGCCGACATCATCGACGCAGCGTCACCCAGTTCATCGCTGCCAGCATCGTTGTTGTGATATACCACCACATCACCTCATGTAATGCACCACCGCCACAACCACTGAGAGCCACTAGTTTTCACAACATTCCCACCCCCAACATCTCCGGCACTATAGAGAGATAGACGGGAAAAAAGGGCTACATTACAGTCCCTTTCTAGCAACTATGTACCGCCACCACTGTAACCACACTAGCATCTCGCACCACCACCTTCACCTCCAGCCTTATCGCATCTAGAGAAGACGGTATGAAGAAGATTGTGATTTGAGGAAGACGATGGTTGAGAGAAGACGATGGTCGGAAGAAGACGACAATTGGATCTATAGAGAAAGTTTTGTTGTATGGAGAGAGAATTTTATTTTTTTAAGGAAAAGAATTGAAAGAATGGGAAAGAAGAAGATGCATTTGGAATGAAGATATTTACTTGGGTGGGTATAGGGGTGGGGTGGGGTGGGGTGGGGTGTTAGAGAGAGAGAGCATTTAATGAATAGAAATGGGAACAATGAAACATGTTAATGTAATATATATTTTATATATAATAATAATTTATTTAGTACCTGATTTTTGAATAAAATTTTTAGTAATCTGATTTTTGCTAATGAAATGTTAAATCCATGTTTTCGTGTAATTTTCTCAAATTCATTTTCTTAAGCTAAATTTTTAGTAATCTGATTTTTGATAATGAAATGTTAAATCCATGTTTTCGTGTAATTTTCTCAAATTCATTTTCTCTTACCATGTGGGTTGGGGGCAGGGCAGGGCTACAACCCTCGCTAAATTCACCTTTGACGGTGACTTAGATGGAGTTCGTCAACACGAGACCAAGATGACACAAAATGAAATGTTGGGGAGATAGGCGCCACAAAAATAGAATAGGGCATGTATGCAAAATTTCCATACGTCAAGAAAGTCTGGCAAATTTTCATTAGTTAAATTATCAAGTGAGAATTTTGTGAATTTTTCATGTTGTGGGGTAATATGGTTTTATTAGAAAAGAACCCTACAATACTCATGTTGGTAAAACTTGGATGTAAATAAAAAATATACTTGATCATTGACGAAGTATTAGGTGGTCTTATAATATACTCTATTAAATAATTAATTTGCTCTCAATTTCGAGTTAAGAGAAAGACGAGGAGCCTAAAAAGTATAATTGAACCCAACCTTTAAGGACTTTATTTTCATTTGTTGGAATCTGAAGGAACCCAGAGCTCATAAACAAATTTTATTTCACTCAGGATGCCATCCCAGATTAGAAGCAGCTGCAGGAAAGAAGTTTGATTCAAAATATTTTATATATTGTTCTATCAAGATATTATTTATCCTCTTATATTTCATCTTAATCTTTATGAAAATATTAGGGTTAATAACAAAGTTCGGCCAAGAGGAAATGTTGACAAAAAAATGGACTTGAGTGATGACCTTAAAACCAAAATTGAACTTACGAATTTTACACAAATTGGACAGAGTAACGACAAAGAAATAAATAATAAAACACTAAAGAAAATCGCCAATGAATATGACAAAGTAACACTAACAGAAATGGATGCAAAGTCAAGGCAAGAGTTGAGCTCTTTGTCCTTGAGTTGATTTTTCCCGCAACGGTGCCTATGTATGATGATATTCAACTCTCAAGATACAACAACCAACTTCTTGTGTTTGTAACACCACAAAACACAAGAGCAACGAACCAAATATATGGCTTTTGTACTCCTTTCGAATGAAATGAAAAATGAATTTTTATACAAAATTTTGGTTAAAGAAATATGAATTTCTATGTTATGCTATTATTTCATATGATTGAGATGAAGTAAAGGACATCTCAAAGGGTCTTATTTATAGAGGGGGAGAGANTTGATTTTTCCCGCAACGGTGCCTATGTATGATGATATTCAACTCTCAAGATACAACAACCAACTTCTTGTGTTTGTAACACCACAAAACACAAGAGCAACGAACCAAATATATGGCTTTTGTACTCCTTTCGAATGAAATGAAAAATGAATTTTTATACAAAATTTTGGTTAAAGAAATATGAATTTCTATGTTATGCTATTATTTCATATGATTGAGATGAAGTAAAGGACATCTCAAAGGGTCTTATTTATAGAGGGGGAGAGATTGTGTCATTGTGAGCAATGTTTTAAAATCTGACTCGGACAATGTTATGCTATTATTTCATATGATTGAGATGAAGTAAAGGACATCTCAAAGGGTCTTATTTATAGGGGGGGGAGAGATTGTGTCATTGTGAGCAATGTTTTAAAAACTGACTCGGACATCAACTCGGAAAAGGAGGAGGGTCAAGGGTTAAAGGGTCGAACCAGTATCGAACATGATGACAGAATAAATAAATTAATAAATTAATACACAAATAAACTATAAAATATCATAACTATAATAGCTTTTTTAATTTAAGTTTACTAATTCAAAGTAAATATAATTCACGTTCATTAATTAGATTTATTATGGTAATTTATTTTATAACCTCAAAAACTAACAATTAATATGTCGAAAATAATTTGCTTCGTTCACATTAAAATTGTTTGTGATTATAATCTTGTTGGAGGTTATGATTTTTTAATGAAAATGATGAAGTAAACTATCAAACACTTAGAATTGGCAATTGTCTAGTATCCCACATTGGAAGATTACTACAACATTGGAAGGAGAGTCTCCTTTAAAAAGGAGCTAGTATCCCACATTGAAAGATTACTAAAATATTAAAAGAATAATCTTCTTTAAAAAGGAGCTAAAGGAATATCACTTGTTTTAAAAAGTTATTTTGGTCTTCTATTGCAATAGGCGGCCCATCAAAAAAGCTAAAAAGCTTTTTGTAAAAAAGAATAAATTTTTTTAACCGGATTGATGGTTTATTAGCCAATTTTTCATTTTTCGGTTAATGTATAAGTACCGGACCGAATTAGGGGCCGGTTAACGGGTTTTTCGATTGAACCAGTCGGTCCGATCCGATTTTCACAACATTGGTTGTGAGTGAAGCTACACGTCTCAAAATTCAGCAACATTTGCGAAGGGTTACAACTTTTGTTGTTGCTCATTTGTCGTTTGTACGTTGCTCAAGTGTCAGAAACAGAGAGCCTGTCGCTCAAACTAGGAGAAGAGGAGTTAAATAATTTCAGCCAGTTTTTCTTCTCTTTCCTTTCCAACTTTGAACCGCAATTTTTCTTTCATCCGAAATTGGATTTGACATTTCAAGTACACCACAACGATCTACTCGACGAGTAGAACATGCCAGTCTATTTTATGTTGAGATTTACCACTTTATATATATATATATACACACGCACTATTTTGTGTCCTTGCAATCGCTGATTGATTATCACAATGTATATTAATCACATGTACCGATTTTTCCCAACATGAATATCCTCGAGAAAATTATGAAACCATTCAACTTTTTCTCTGATTTTATCTAAGGCAATAAACTCAGAATTTATCGTGGATAGAGCTATACAAGTTTGTTTAGATGATTTGCAGGACACAGTTCCGCCTCCAACGGTAAACATATAACCACTTGTAGAATTTGAATCCTTTGTATTAGATATCTAATTCATATCGGTGTATCCTTCTAACGCAACAAGATATCTTGAGTAGTGTAATCCATAACCAACCATGTGTCTTAAGTATTTAAGAATTAGGGTTAATGCCTACCAATAGTCATTACTTGGATTACTAGTAAATCTACTCAACTTGTTGAATGCATATGCTACATTTGGATGTGTACAACTGATAATGTACATCAAGCTACCTATATTGCGTGAATATTCTAATTGAGATACATAATCACTATTATTTGTGGTTAAGTGTAAACTTAAGTCGACTTGCGTTTTAACTGATTTACCGTCATGCGCCTTGAAATTTTTAAGTATAACCTCAATATAATGTGATTGAGACAATGACAAACCGTTAAGTGTCTTAAAGATCTTAATCCCTAATATCACGTTAGCAACTCTCATATCTTTCATGTCAAAATATTTTATCAACATTTTCTTAGCTGAGGTGATAATGTTCAAATTATTTCACATGATTAGCATATCATCAACATATAGACATACGATCACGTATCTATTCAGTGTGATTTTGACGTAAACATATTTGTCACATTCATTAATTCTGAAGTCATTTGATAATATAGTTTTGTCAAATTTTTCATGTCATTGCTTCGGTGCTTGTTTTAATCCATACAACTAATTTACAAACTTACACACCTCATTCTCATTTCTTGGAGCAACAAACCCTTTTGATTATTCCATATATATTTATTCTTCTAATTCACCATTTAACATTCATTTTATGTATTTCAAGATTATGCAATGCAACAATTGCAATCAATACACATATAGACGTGATCCTTGTAACAAGTAAATATGTATTGAAGAAATCTAATTCTTCTTTTTTGTTCATACCCTTTGACTATTAGTCTAGCCTTATAATTGTCTATTGATCCATCCGACTTCAATTTCTTTTTAAACATCCATTTACATCCTAAAGTTTTGCTTTTCGAAGGAAGTTCAACCAATTCTCAAGTATAGTTATTCATGATGGATTCAATTTCATTATTAACCGCTTCATTCCAAAAGGGAGATTCGGGAATGGACATTGCTTCGTTAAACGTCCTTGGATAATTTTCTAGTAAGTACGTTAGAAAATCTGAACCAAAGGTCTTATTAATCATTAACCTTTTACTCGGCCTTAGCTCTTCATCAACTTGATGATTACCATATTTTTTATAGTTTTCATTTGCGGTATCGTAAGTTCGTTTGTGTGAACTTACTTCTTTCTCTTTACAAGAAAAGATATCTTCAAAAAAACTAGCATTCCTTGATTCAATGATAGTACTCATATGTACATCAAGTATTTAAAATCTTTGAACCAAAAATTGATATGCAGTACTAGTGTTCGCATATTCGATAAAGAGACAATCTATTATCTTAGGTTTATGTATTTGTACTTTTGCTAAACACTCTTCCACTTTAAGGTATTTGTAGGAAGGTCTCTGACCTTTCTATAACTTATAATGTAATTCTATCTTATTTTTGTGTAGTATCTTGTTAAGGATATGATTTATCAAAAGTATAGTTTCCCCCCACAAGTTTTAAGGTAAGCTTGAACTAATCAACATTGTATTCATCATTTCCTTAAGTGTTTGGTTTTTGCGTTCAGCAATACCGTTAGATTGAAGTAGTATGGTGTTGTTGTTTGATGAATAATTCCAGATTCCGAACAAAATTCTTTAAACTATGCGACATATTCTCCATCTCGATCACTACGAATTGTCTTTATTCATTTACTAAGTTGATTTTCAACTTCAATTTTATAGTGTTTAAACACTTCCAAAATTTCATCTTTGCTTTTTAACATATACTGCCAACACTTCCTCAGTCAAACCCATCGTACCGGGTTTAATATTACGGAGAATTATATGTAATTCTTGTACTTGATCGATGACTGTCTTTGAATCTACCATTCTGTAGTTCAAGAACTTTGTATTGATCCGATAGTTCCAACTTCTTCAATCTTGTATTTCTTCTCCAAGGATTCGCATAGTTCCTTTGTAGATCTCATGGAACTATACACATTATACAATGTGTTGTCCAACACATTCAATATGTAATTCTTGCATAAAAAGTTTGAATGTTTCCTAGGATCCAATGTTATCAACAAGACCCTATTATTTTCCCCTTCTTGTACGGCATGAGCATTTTCTTTCAAGAATTTTGACAAGTTTAGGATTTGGAGATAGAAAAAACATTTTTTTTTTGTTGCCATCTCTCCATGTGGAACGTAATTTGTATGAACGATGGGAGGGACAACCACAATCGTAGGAATCACAAAGGTAGGAACCAAGTTAGGTACAACTCCTTCTAAAGTTCCCATATTCGATGTATCATTTGAAGAAATATCAACATTGTTAATTGTATTCATTTATATTTACATAAAACAGAAGATAAACCAACAAAATCAAGATCCAAGAAGGAATAGAAGAAGTTAAACCGAAATAAAGTCAGTTTTACCGAATAGAAATCAAATATAAAGTTATCACTTTAAAATCAAAATTGAACTTATCAACCTTACCAAAATTGGATAGAGTAATGACAAAGAAATGAGTTATAAAACACCAAAAAAGGCCAATGAATAGGACAAAGTAACACCAAGAGAAATGGATGTAAAGTCGATGCAAAAGTTGAACTCTTTGTTCTTAAGTCGATTTTGTCCCGCAACGGTACCTGTAGATGATGGAAATCAACTCCTAAGATACAACGACCAACTTCTTGTGTTTGTAGCACTCCAAAACAAAAGAGCAACGAACCAAAAATATAGTTTTTGCGTTCCTTTCTAATGAAATGAAGAACATATATTTATACAAAATTTCGGTTAAGGAAATATGATTTTTTATGTTATGCTATGATCGTATATGATTGGGATGAAATAATGGATGTTCCAATGATCTTATTTATGAAGAAGAGGTTGTGAGAGAGGAGATACGTCTCAAAATTCAGCAACATTTGCCAAATGTCGCAACTTTTGCTGTTGCTCGCATGTCACCTATGCGTCGCTCGAGCGTTAGAAACAAAGATTGTCGCTCGAGCACTGGCGAGCAACAGAGTTAGATAATTTTCAGCTTGTTTTTCTCTCTTTCCTATCCAACTTTGGACCACAATTTCTCATTCATTCATAATTGAATTGACATTCCAAATATATCACAACTATCTACTCGACGAGAAGAACGAGTTAGCTTTTCATTTCCATAATTGGACTATCGGATCAATTTCAAATATTTGTCGGAAGTTGATACGAAAGTCACTTTTTCAAGGTTTTATACTTAACCAATTCCAACAGAAAATGCGATTGTGCAATTTTTTTAAGCGTAGCTAAATTCATATTTTTGAGATAATATTTAAAGTTGGGATAACATTAAAATGAATTACATTATTATTGACGGTGAGTAAAATTCATAGCTATAAAAAAGGAGACGTCACTTTTTTCTTGGTAAGAAATTCATTCATTTCGTTTATTTCTTAAAATGAAAGTCAAGAAAATAGAGAATCTGTTGAATTTCATGTAGTCATTTTCACTAAGATAAGGAGACTTGCTTCAATTTGGAATTGTACAAAAAAAGATTATTCACCTCAAGGAGGTTTGCAAAAAAAAAAAATTTCGAAAAACATTAACGACTATCTAGATCCTCATATTGACGTTTGAAAACTCTATTTGAAATGAACAATGCAATAATTAAGTTGGATGATTTTTAATAGATTTTACCCACTTTTACATTACTCAACAAAATAATATAAGATATTTTGATTAGTAATTTCTTTGTTATAAAATATTTGCTAAAAACACAGAACTCTACCAAATGGTAACACTATGTATAAAATCTGACATAAACTCGGTGATGGAATTGAAATATCTAATTGTCACCTTGAATAAAAACACTTGTAAACGGGGGCAATAACTCTTAACTTTTCTAAAGTAGTCTCACCTGCTATTGTTGGATCAATTAGCCCCACTGGATACCTTGGCAATGGGCAATACCCCTTCTCGACCAACCTACTAAACAAGATGACATACTGGGTCTCCTCTGAATAAGTTCACTTTACCTTGTCAATATGGTTCAAGACCTATTAGTATCCATAATACAAGTCGAATCTTACGCATAGATCTACCTGGTCAGGATAAATAAGTGGTTGGAAAGCATGCTCCAAAGGAGATTGACCTTTTTTTTTCTCCTTTTAAACTCTCCTTTTTCTTCTTCCATGGTGTAGAGTCAAACACTTAAAATGGAAGCATAAACCAGATTCACATAGAACCCTTGAAACATCAAGAAATCAGTTCTTTCTTTGGTATAGGGCGCAAAAAATACATTGTACCATTTTGTACAAAGAAACGGCCACAATAAACACATATTAGGACTTTTGACCAAAACCCCTAATCTATTGCCCACTATAGCTACTCAATGGATCAAAGGAATACAACCACATTCAAATCAGAAATACTCTCTCGAAGAACCACAAAAGGCAGCAATCACACAGATTGAGTATTAAAATCAGAGGTTTTAATCATACACAAAGTATCACATATGAATGAGAAGAGAGAATCACGAAGAATAGAGAACCCCAGAAGCATCCTAAATGCAGAGAGAGAAAACAAAATGAAAAGTCGGAGTCAAGTGGACGGTTCAGCTGGTATATATCCAATCATATCAACCATTGATCAGTCATGAAATCGATGGTCCAGAGCAACACAAGTGGCAAGATAAGTGGGCCTGGTTTTTAGGTCAGTTTCAATGCTTTATCAGGCAATGGCAAAAAACATTCTAGCAATGGGCCAGGCCCAATTCACCATCTCCCAAACAATTGGTAGGCAAATGTCACAAATGACATAACAAATCTCCCCCTTAATGCCAATGTTATAAACAACCAAAACACATTAGTGTTTATTAACACCAACACCAAGAAGGTCAACACATGCAGAAAACACAAATTCACCCAGTGTCAAGTCTTAGAATTTGTAAGCATGACTTATATTTGGTAAGAGAAAGTACCTTTATTCCTATATCTGTAGGATTAAATTGTGTAGGGATTTTTTCAAGTAATATGGACTCTTTATGAACTATATCTCTAATGAAATGCATCCTAACATCTATATGTTTAATCATATCATGAAAAACAAGATTTTTACACAAATAAATAGCACTTTGACTTTCACAATAAACCACAACAAGATCATGCAATTCATTTAGTTCAC